>JAPFFP010095029.1:0-20411 GCA_026153255.1 Solanum medicagineum | reverse complement strand
TACTTGGACAATTAGGTGAACTTGTGAGCATGCTCCCTCATACTCATGATACCTTGCTTCAAGTTGATGAATTATCGGACCTTTGCCTCCATAAGCTCAATGGGTACGAACCAGTCTAGGAAGGCACATTTGAATTCCTCCCAACCAATGAGATCTACTCCTTGGCGTCTCTCATCGGCCCACTGCTCGTACCAAATCTTGGGGACTCCCTTAAGATGGTATGCCACCAACTCGTCTTTGTCCTGCCGCTGCACACCCATTACTACCACAACCGGGTAGGCTTGTTCAATAAACACATTTTGACCTAAGAAATTTTAGTGGGTTCATTCGCACGAAGTCACGGACTTTGGTGGATGGTATAGGCACTTGGAAAGGTACTATTATCTACTTGTTGGCTCGATTAGCCAATGCTTAGGCCAACACCGTGAAACTGGCTCTAAACTCCGCATGAGACACTCCTTCATTCTGTTAGAGTAGAGGGACTTGTTGTTCCAGAGTGCCTCATTGGTGGGGAGCTCTTCGAGGAGGCATGATCTTGAAAGAAACAAAAGCCCATTGTTAGATAGCGGAAAACTTTACTCAACTCTAAGGCTCGACATTGAATGAGAAATAAGGGGAGACTTTCTTAAACTATCTCATAGCCTCTCATTCAAGATAGTGGCACACTTCACAATCTTGAACGTGACTCTATGCTATGGGGTACGCATGGACATTCATGCTCTAATACAAAGTTTGTAATGATTCGATCTAGGGGCTTAGTCGTCACACGGTGAATGTGATACCCGAAGGTACCTCACCCAAGCTATCTAAGCATCTCAAACAATCATAGGCATTAAATAGAAAATTATTGTAGAAAATTACAAGAGAAAGGGGATATTAGCCATCTTATTCAATGAAGAAACATTAAAAAGAAGAAAAGTAAGAAAACATCATTTGTCCATAAGCATACCACTAATATAACGACCGGAACCGATACGATCGATTTGCCTCAAATTAAAAGAACACCCATCATAGAAAACACAAAAAGTAAAAGCCACAAAAGGGCTATAAATACATCGTCTAAAAATAGAAGTACAGAATGGAGCGGAAAATAGGTAGAGGAGTACATATCCCTATTTGGTTAAATCATCAAGCAAGCATGTATTAGTACATTTGAATGTGCTAAACATGTGAGATGTAGTGCACAGATGAAATTATAATGCCAACATAATTAAACATAAGGTATAGGTATACATAAGATTAAAGAGTCATGAAATAAGCTTAAACGAGCACAAAGAATGTGGCTTAGATTAATATGAGACAAAGTATAAGGAAACACACAAAGTAAAGACATATCATAAGGTCAAGTAAACTTGTGGGAGTGGACCATAACCGACAGTAAGACCATATGAGCTACTACATGGAATCTAATGAACTATTTCCATTTGAAAAAGGCCAATGCACTCCTTCTATTGGGAAAAGGGGAATCTATTTGCAAAGGTAGATATCTAAAACTTAGTACTTTGCAATTGCATCTGTCATAACTTTTGTGCCTACGTGAATCCACTAGCCTAGCCTTTAAGGCTCCTATGGTGGCACATAGTTAGAGACATTGAGATTTAGCTTCAAGAGATCATGCCTCAACTAGTGGGATAAGTCCAAATCTCTAGTCCTCTTATTGCTTAGTCATCCCACGGAATATTTCAAATCATAAACTTAGAATTATAAGTAGAAATGATAGGAGTATCTCGAACTTAAGAATCCTTTTTAAACATCTTTTATGGAAATAATCATCATGCATATATTTGGTAAACTTTAAGTTTAAAGCTCTTCATAAATTCCCTAATCATACTCATATTCATAAGAAACTTTCATTTAAAATAGGGTGGGCTTAATTGATGCATGGAATAATCATAAATTACATAATTCTTAAGATAATTTCTTTAAGAAGGAACATCAAAATCACCCAAGATCATATCAGAACCCATCATAGAATCAACATCATACCTCAAATATATATATATATATTTGTACTTAGCAAAATAGTCATTGAACTTTATGAGCAACATATAATAACATAAGGATCATGAAATCATCATAAGTTCATGTGTTTTTTCATCTCCTACGCATTTCATTACTTGTGTTACCTACTCCTTTCATTATGGTACTATCTTTTATGTTTATTTACATGTCACATGCTATATCTATAGTGCTACAACTCAAATATTATGACCACCAAAAGAACCATCTCAAAAGTAATTGAAAGATAAAGTAAAGTAAGTTGCTTATTGATTGGTAGTAGCCTTAGAGGTGGAAGAATCACCTAGCAAGGGCCGATCCCATTACGAGGTGGTCACATTACTTTACATTGTCTACAAAGCCTCTAGATAAGGAAAAGTATTTGATAAGGGTTGGGATAGGCCCCACCTCGGCTAACTATACAATATGAAAATATAGGCTCTAGATACACACAAAGCCCTGAAGCAACCTGGAGCCCTGTAACAACAACTGGATATCCTGTACTCCTACAGGGGAGATCTACTAGTGCTTGTACCTACAGTATGAAATGCAACTCCCCCGTAAAGGACGTCAGTATGAGATGATGTACTGAATATGTAAGGTAAAAGATACTGTATATGAAATAAGAACTCAAATAAAATCATGCACTGGTGTAAGGATAAGAGACCACCTTTAGTAACACTCTGGAATCATGTACTTTATGTTCTTTGTATTACTTTACCTCTCTTTACTGTATAATCTGTGCACATTATGTAATACAAATGACCAGCTGATCAGTGGCAAATCTATATCGGGATCGAGCCATACTAGGCTTTTCCTTTCATCCCTGAGCTTAAACCCCGTAATGGGATCGGCCCCTGCTAGGTGATTCTTCCACCCCTACGGCTTCCACCCATCAATAAGCAACTTACGTTACTCTATCTTTCAATTACTTTTGAGATGATTCTTTTGATGGTCATAATATTTTAGCTGTAGGACTGTAGATATAGCATGTGAGATGTAAATAATCGTAAAAGATAATACCATAATGAAAAGAGTAGGTAACACAATTAATGAAATGCGTAGGAGATGAAACAACACATGAACTTTATTTAGAAGAAAGAACTCGTATATCTTGGTATTCATTTATGTATGCAGATTTGCGAATGACTATGTATGGGAGCATATGTACATGCGAAAGAGTGGAGACATGGTTCTTAGTTATATTGGAGTTGGTAAATTCCTTTATGTGCCAAGGAAGGATCTAGGTTTCGTGCCAAATAATATGAAATTAAGTAGTCATACATATCTCAAGTATCAAGATGGTACCTTATGAAGCTTTGTATGGAAGGAAATGTAGGTCGCCAATTTGATGGTTTGAAGTGGGTGAAACTACCTTGCTTGGGCCAGATCTAGTACAATAAGCTATGAAGAAAGTTAGGGTAGTATAATAGCGGCTAGAAACAGACCAAAGTCATCACAAATCATACACAGACGCTAGGAGAAGAGGATTGGAATTCTCATTAGGGGATGGGGTATTTTTAAAGGTGTCCCCAATGAAAGAGATTATGAGGTTTGGTAAAAAGGGAAAACTAAACCCACGTTACATAGGGCCATATAAATTATAAAGAGATTCGAGTAGGTTGCATATGAACTAGAGCTACCACAAGAGAATTCAATGGTTCACCCAGTTTTTCATGTCTCAATGCTTCGAAAATGCATAGGTCACCCATCTCGTATCACTCCTATTGAAGATGTGAAGGTTACAAAAGATCCCACCTACGAAGAGGTACCTATTACTATTCTAAATCAACAAGTTAAAAAGCTAAGGAATAAGAAAATAGCTTCAGTAAAAATACTGTGGAGGAACCAACAAGCATAAGAGATAACATCGAAGGCTGAGGAAGTGATGAGATCTAAGAAATTTAACTTATTTGAAGTTAAAGAGGAAGACTAACGTGTAGAATTAGGCATTAATACGTATGTGTGTTTGAATGTTTATTGTGCTTTCAAAAGTGTATTTGAGCAAAGATTTAAACTTGGTTAAGCTATCCAGTTATGCTAACATTTGAGGAAGAATATTCTGAGAGGGGGGGGGAGGATGTAACACCTCACACCTTACATGTACTAGTCACCTCCATAGTACTTTTGCTGAAGCTATTTCTTTATTCCTTGGCTTCTTAACTTGATGGTCTAGAATGGCAATATGTACCTCTTCATAGGTGAGATTTCTGTAACCTTCACATCTTCAATAGGAGTGATTATGAGATAGGTCAACTATACATTTTCGAAGCACTGAGACATGAAAAACTGGATGAACCATTGAGAGCTCTTGGGGCAGCTCTAATTCATATGCAACCTGCCAAACCTCTTAATAATTTTATATGGCCTTATGTAATGTGGGGTCAGTTTTCCTTTCTTACCAAATCTCATCCACTTTTATCAGAGACACCTTTAAAAATACCCAATCCCTTACTGAGAATTCCAGTCCTCTTCTACATTATTTAACAAATCATTTGAAGCATTTACACCAACCGGTGAATCTATTATGGCTAGAAGAGTTTATTATGACTGTGTAGTGACTGTTTGTGAAACATCGGTTACCTTACATTTGGAAACTTTTTCCCGTCTTGAAGTTTTATGTTTAAGAACCAATCCTACGGGTGATATAACAACTTACGGCC
Source organism: Solanum medicagineum (assembly GCA_026153255.1). Taxonomy (NCBI): domain Eukaryota; kingdom Viridiplantae; phylum Streptophyta; class Magnoliopsida; order Solanales; family Solanaceae; genus Solanum; species Solanum medicagineum. The sequence goes on along the minus strand of JAPFFP010095029.1, from coordinate 15,750 downwards.
CATTAGTGGTCTCGTAAACTAGGTTCCCAGTTATTTTTTTAGCCCAATGTTTTTACACTCAGGGCTCTTAAACTGGGGGTCGTTACAATTTTCAAATTCTCTCTTATTTACCGATTGATTATTTCATGATTTTTTTAACATCAAAATAGTGTTTTAAATTGAAGAAATTGGAGATTTTTCATGAACTTGAATTTTTCATAAAAATGGTTAATATGAACATTTTAGCTCCATTTTCAAAATGGTTTTCAGCAAGATTCTTAATTACATGAAGAATAATTTCATTTAAAATTTTCAGATTTTCACCTCAGTTTTTGGTATTAAATTTTCAGACCATTTTACCCTTCTTCCCCAAATTGCATAATCTTTGTGTCATTACTCTTGAAATGTGATTTTAACTAGATTGTGAAAGGGAAAATCTCTCTTGTTAGATTGATTTCTTGACCTTATCGAGGCAAGTAAATTTCTAGATATTGTCTAGTTTAATGAACCTTGTATCTTTCTTCATTGTGTGTTGCAAAAATAATGAAAAATGTTGAAGTGTATGTACTAATCATGAAATCACCTAATAAATGTGTTGAGGTAAGGAAAATGTCTATGTGATAATACATGTTACTTGACTCTTGAATTAGTATGTACGTGTTGATCATATTGATCCTTTAATTGAGAAAATTGATTAAATTCATGATTCTCATTGTTGAAAAATTGTGAATTGGTTATATCAACTCAATTGTTGAGTACTGTTTCATGCTAATATGGAAACAACTATTGACGTATTTTGAATGTGATGTTGGGAAAGTGTTTATATAATCTTGTTATTACATTGAAATGTTGAATGCTTGTAAAAAAATTGTCTAATAGATGCGTAGTTGAAACTGTGATGAAATAGTGATTGTTGAGAACTCGAAAACCAATGTGATGTAACTATCGAGATATTGTCATGACCCAAAAACCAAATCACGACTAAAGAAAATAAAACTAAAGTAAAAGCAACCACAATATCTAATTTAATCCTAAACTTGGAGACATGACTACAAGTGCTTCTAAGTAATAAGAATGAGTAAATACAAAGTTGTCTCAAAAAAATACATAGTCTGATATAGATAACAACAAATGAAGTTTCAAAGACACATTGACGACTCATAGTGTAAGCCTCACCATTGAAATCTGGTAATGAAGAAACTCCGCACAAGAAGATCAACTACCAGGTGGGAGTCCTGTGCTCAATCTGAAAGGAGGAAACATAGCAGGGGTGAGTACACAAAAATATACAAAATAAGTCCAATCGACTAGGTAAAAGAAATCGAATAAGCATGTAATAATTAAGAGCCCCTTTCAACTGCATCATTATGACCCGGTCCCGATAAAAAGGAAGGAGACTGCGACATAGCTAGAGCCACCAATGCTCACCCAAAAGGAATCTCCTACGTGATCTCGAATCCCCCAAATTAGTGCCCCCAGCTAGAACCTAGACCTGCACCATGGGAAGATGCACAAAGTAGAGGTGACTACCCAAATAAGTCACCCAGTAGGCATCAACAGCTGACTAAGTGAAATAATATATATAATGCTCAAATGTAGATAAATGCAACAATCCCTTAATTCAAATCCATAACTGTAATGTCCCACATATTGAAAAGGTGTAAAAGTGCCTAAGAAATGAAATCATGAAATTTTCCAAGTATTAGTGGATTTTGCAGAGGAGATTACGAGCCATAAGTGGTCCCATGGCCCATATCTTGTGCTCATGGAATGTTGGCCAGACTTGGTGAAAATATTAGTTTCTGAAGTTAGGTATACGAGATACAAGATGGCCTGTACTTTTGACATACGAGTTGTAAGTCTTGTTGTAGGTTGGGGATCAGAGATAGTTTCTATGAATTCAAAATGTTACCAGACGAAACCTCCTTTCTATGACTTATAGACTAGAGAATGGCCAGTAATTGAGGTCTTGTGGTCCTGTTTGACAGGTTTTTAAAGATGGCAATTTTTACATGTTCTATTATCCTAAGGCTATATTACATCGTTTAGTCCCCTAAGTCTTCCCTTTATAGACTTATACACCCTCACACCTTCAATCCAACACATTCACAAAATACCCTAAGTCCCAAACTCCTCCCAAACACTCCCAAATTCTTAAAGGCCTACAAGGGAAGAGAGCAAGCTAGGGTTTTGGTTTCTCCACTCCCAAATTAGATTTTCCATCACTAAATCACACCAATGTATGTGAGCTTTAATTTGTGGAGACCTATCGTCCAAAGCCCAACTATTCCTCTTCCTCATCTGTTTTTCAAGTTATGGAAGGCTATGAAAGTTTTTATGAACTTCTTGTATGATGATATTATAAAGTATTTAATGATGTTTAATCCTTGTATACTTTTATGCATTGCAAATCCATATGAAATTTACGATTTTAAATGTCGTTTTGATAATACCCTAGCCAAGTCTTATTATGCCTTTGGTGGGTCATTTTGAATAACGCTTAAGTGATTCTACTTCACTCCTCCCATGTCATTTACTATTGAATTTCATGGTTTTGAGATTATGTACATGTAGCCATCATGGTTTGACAATTTATGAGTCATGTTTTCTCACATGATGGAAGACTTATGGCAAGAAACATAAATTATGCATATTATGAATAACTAATGAGCTAACAAGTATGATATGAGCTGATGAGTACATTATGAATAATATGAATATTCTGAAGCCTTATTCCTTGATGTCATGATGTGATGTTTGATCAACAACTTTTAACATGCTACCAATGTCATTAATTATGTAATATAAGATTAATTATGTGATTTGACTATTCTGTGGGATTGTTGACCTAACACCAAGAGGACTTGGGTTGGTAGCCATTGTCCATAAATAAGTGCAACCATAGGTTGTGATATCATTTCCCTATATGGGCCTGCACCTACAAAAATGGCTATATCGTAAGGTAAGGTTATTGCTGTACCAACTGAAAAGGCAATGTCGTAAGGTAAGGATAACATGTGAAACCCACTGAAAAGGCTATGTCGTAAGGTAGGGACATATGCTGACACTTCCCACCAAAAATTATGCTATAAGGTGACTGTTTTGGTTTACCTTGGTAAAGAAAACCACTCCTTGTCCAGTGTGGAGTGAACATTGGGATTCGAAGTAGTAAGTCGGTTGGTCTTACATGTCAATTATGGTCCCTTTCCACTATGCATATGGTGTCATGTGATTTGATGAATCTTTATACATGTTCAACTAAGTGGTTGCCATTCATGACATATTGAGCTTATATCTGTTGATTATGATTACACATACTGTTTAATTATAGCTTATTTCTCTTGTTGCATTTGCACCATCCATACTTAGTACATTCCAAGTACTAATGCAAATTTTGCCTACACGATCTAACCATGTAGGGACTGGAACTCCTATTTATTCTCCTCCTCTACGTGGCTAGGCGATTCAGTTGAAGATCTCTTTTGGTGAGTCCCCTACTTTGGGAACAATAGTCATTTACTTTCATGCTTATTTAAGAATTGTGCATTTATGAATATTTAACTTTTGAGGGTGAACCTAAGAGATGTCTAGGCCCCGATTCCATTTTTATAAGAGTGGTTATTGGATATATGGATTATATGTTATGAGTTCAACTCTTATTATAATTATATATCATGGAAGACTTCATTAGTCCTTATCCTCTTATTTTTCTTGTTACATTGTATGTTCTAGATGAGATGGAAGTTCTATTGCCCCCATAACATGAGTCATACTTACCCTCCCCTTAGACTTTACTTGTTATGTGATCCATGCTATTCCTGTTCCTTATAACATCCCCATAGTTTGAATCCAAAGTCCTGTTTCCTATAGAATTATTTGTTAGTTGTTGTTGTCTATTCATCCTTCCACAATTGCATGCTTAAGAGGCTTGTTTGGGATTCCTTCGGTTTCCTCATTCGCTATGTTACGTCTAGGCCCGATGCGTGGGATGTCACAAATTTTGGTATCAAAGCGCTAGGTTTGTAAATGGTCCTCAAAAATTTAACACACTCATCATCTAGAGTCTTGTTCATGATTGTGAAGTGTGCCACAGCCATGAATAGGGGGCCATGAGGTGTTTTAAGAATGATTGACTTCTTCATATTCTATGTCATGATTCAGACTTAAGGTCTTCTTTATTCTAATGGATGGTCATTTACTCTTACAGATCATGCCTCAAAAGTCGAGCAGCACAAAAAGCTCCCACTATCGAGGGTGAACTGGCCCCCCAACTCTACATCTCCTCTAAGAAGAATAAGGGGTCACTCATGCCAAATACCAGAATGTGGTTACTTTATTGGCAAGGGTCATGGACAACCAAGGAGTTTAAGCTCCTCATGCACCTACGTCCACCTCAAGAGTAAGGGATTTCACAAAAATGAATCCTCCGGAGTTCTATGGATACAAAGTTGAAGAAGACCCCCAAGAGTTCATTGATGAGGTGTACATGGTTCTTGTTATTATGGGGATTAATTCGGATAAGAAAGTGGAGCTTGCAACCTATCAACTCAAGAGCCTTGATCAAATTTGATTTGCTCAATGGAAGCTAGAGAGAGTAAATGGAGAGCCTATCTCTTGGGAGGAATTCAAAGCCGTCTTCCTCAACAGTTTCTTTCCTAAGAAGCTAAGGAAGGCAAAGATGATGAAGTTTATGAACATCAAAAATGCTTCTCTGAGTGTTAGGGAGTATTTCCTTAAATTCAACAATCTCTAGAAGTATTCTCCTCACTTGGTCGCTGCTCCTAGAGGAAGGACGCAAAAGTTTGTGTTGGGAGTGTCCGACTTGATCAATGAAGAATTTTGTACCTTAATGATAAGGGCTATATGGACTTGTCTCATCTCATGACTTATGGCAAGCAACTTGAAGGAGAGAGGTTTAGGAAGAGGAGAAGTGGGGAGTCCAAGAGTGCTCAGTATGATGATGGTTTCTGAGATACCAAGGGTGGTCGTTTCCAATAGGGCAACAGGTTCAAGTTCAAGTATCCTCTAATGCTTAAGGCTAACGGTTTGCTAATGATAGGGTGTATAACCCTTTGAGATCAAGGTGGGAATGGTGGGATGACTCTTCCAAGGTGCCTAAAATATGGAAAAAATCATAGTGGTGCATGCTTGAGGAACACAGGCTCTTGCTTCGGATGTGGCAAGATGGGCCACAAGATTTTAGATTGTCCAAACAAGGGTAGAGATAGTTGTCCCCAAGGACAAGGTGCTCATTGTGACCAAAGACACAAGGTGTCCAACAATGGGGTGCTCCACATCACAACCACTTTATGGTCTTCAAAAGGGAAGCGGTGGATGAGGCAACCAATATTGTTACCGGTATGTTAAAGATCTACAATCTTGATGTATGTGCTTTATTTGATTTGGGTGTCACTCTCATATTTATTACTCCTTTTGTTACTAATAGACTTTATGTGTGTCCCAAGTTGTTGACGTATCTAATCGAGTTGGTGAGTCCATTACTGCTAAAGGAGTCTATAGGGATTGTCCTGTTTCCATATCACATAAAGTATTACCTTGTGATTTTGTCGAGCTTGACATGGTTGATTTTGACATTATTTTTAGGATGGATTGGGTATATACATATCATGACTCTATTAAATGTAGAACTGCAAGGTTTGGTTCCAATTTCCTAATGAGCCCATCCTTGAGTGGGTAGGACATGATTTGGTGGTGAAGGGTAGGTTTATATCTTGTCATAAGGCTCGGGAGTTGATTTCTAAGAGTTGTATATATCTTGTAAGGGTTAAGGGTTGTTGAGCCTATAGTCCCTCCTATTGAGTTAGTTCTAATGATTAATGAGTTTCTTGATGTTTTTCCCGATAAACATCCCAGTGTCTCTCACGAAAGGTCGATAGATTTTTGAATAGACCTTCTCCCCGATACACAACATATTTCTTTTCCCCCTTACCGCATGTCCCCGATAGAGTTGAAGGATCAATTGAAGGACATATTAGATAAAGGTTTTATTAGGCCTAGAAAGTCTCCTTAGGGTGCATCAGTGTAATTTGTCAGGAAAAAAGATTTCTCACATAAAATGTGCATCAATTATCGATAACTTAATAAGGTCACCGTGAAGAACAAATATCCATTGCAAAGAATAGATGACCTATTTGATCAACTATAAGAGGCTAGTCACTTCTCAAAGATTGACCTTCAGTCCAGGTATCATCAATTGAGGATAAGATAGTGTGATATTACCAAAACAACCTTCAAACAAGATATTGGCATTTTTAGTTTTTGGTAATTTCCTTCAGCCGAACTAATGCTCCGACAATGTTTATGGATCTTATGAATAAGGTCTTTAAACCCTGTCTCGATATATTTCCGGTGGTCTTCATTGATTATATTTTGATGTATTCCCCAAGTGAATAAAAACAAGTAAAACATTTGAGGGTAGTGTTGCAAACGTTGAAAGAAGAAAGGTTGTTTGCAAAGCTTGATACATGTGAGTTTTGGTTGAATGAAGTCACATTCTTAATTCATGTGGTGTTAGGTGAAGGGATCAAAGTGGACCCAAAGAAGATAGAGGTGCTAAGGAATCGTCCTAGGCCCTTGATGTCACGACCTAAGCCTAGGGCCTAGACATGACCGAAAAATGGGGAACTCAAAAGGACCCCAAACAAGACTCTTAGCATATCACCACACATCCTTGGTTACGGAAGCAAGTAAAATAACAAGAGATAGTAACTAGGGATAACTGGGGCTAAGGGACATCTTTCAGATCATAATGAACAAGAGTCAAGAGATATTCAAAGCTCATATCATAGATACAAAACATGTCCAAAAACACCTTTACTATATAGATAAGAGCAGGGGCCAATACAAGCAACTGGGCTCACCCTAATAGTCAAAGTACACAATAAAGAAAGAGAGAGCCTTTAATACATAGCATAAAAACATAGACGTTGTCCTCGGAATGGAGGACTCACCAACTAGCTTGAATAGATACCAATAGCAACGTGGGGGAGGAGGATGACAAACCGGTGCTCCGGTTCCTATATGGTAACATCATGTAGGCATAGAGTATGCGTTAGTACATTTGAATATACTAAGTATGTAGGATGCAATGCAACCAAAGATAGGCAACATAGGAAAAACTCATAATCATAAACAATGAATAGCATACTAACAATATGGCATGTATGAATGATGCTTGAAGTAAAACATGCTTATATAGAACATATTACGTATGTAAAAAGAGACCATTATAGTAGACCAAGCAACTAGTACTCAGAATCCAAGGCTTAGCACCCCCTTGGTAGTGGTCGAGGTATCAACCTCTCAACATGGTTAATGGATATCACACCCTCCATCATAGTGGTAGGTATCAACCCCTCAAGAAGGTCAATGGACATCACCCCCTCCATCAAAGCGGTCAACATATCAACTCCTCAACAAGGTAAATGGACATCACACCCTCCATCATAGTGGTCAATGTATCAACCCCTCAACAAGGTTAATGGACATCCCACCCTCCATCACAGCGGTCAAGGTATCAACCCTTCAACAAGGTTAATGGTCAACATACAACACTATAGAAGCTTGTCACAAATTAACACATATACATCATACTTCAATCGTCATGAAGTCATATATTTCATTTGACCAAGCATTAGGCCTTCAACAACTCAAGAATCACAATCCGCACATTTTATCAAATACTTGACGGATGTGTAGTGCTAGTGTAAAACCATGCAATAAACAGTGGAATCATACTAGAAAATTCGATGTAAAACCATCAATAGATATTTGGGAACACCTTCAAGCAATATACATCAAAACCCTTTATCAAATGTCACAATAGATCTCAATTTCTTAGATCAAAACATGCTAAAACAATCACTATTTCATCAAACGCCAACATGTGCAGTGAAATTCATAATAAGCATGACCCATGAGTAAATCAACTTACAATCATGCATGCACCATAGGTGAAAGGACCCAATGATTGAAACCCACATATCTTAGCTTTTGGAGAATCTTTGAAGAAGATTGGGATGGAGACTTGAAGCTTGAATGAGAACCTTAAGATCTGGATGAATTTTGGGGACTTGATTTTGGAGAGAAATATTTTTCTAAGTGTTTGAGAGAGCATTGGGCAACGCCTTGTATGATATGAGGGTGAAATATAGCTAAGTATATGTATTTTCACGCATGCGAGGACTTGGGCCCAAGACCCAAAAGCCTTTGACCGAGATAGAAATCACTAACAACAAAATACACAGGTCAGCGGCTGGTCCGATATGCGAACCTATCATGGTGGCAAGATTTTAGCAGGTCTGTGCTTCGTGTAACCGACGCGGATCAATTTTGTAAATCAAAATTTTGGGAAAATGAAATTGCGATTCTTTTGCTATAAAATCGAGGTTAGATCAATTCGCCACTCAATTTGATCCCCTGAACAAGAATATGAAGTTGGATTTTCGATATCACAAACGGATTTTGAGATACATGGAAATTACAATTCTGGGAATTTTCGAGGCACATTTTCGAGCACTTTTTGGGGTCATTTCAATATCGCCCCCTAAAAACATTTGTCCCCGAATGTCAAAAAAACATATATGAGAGATGAAAACATGACGATTTCAGCCTACATAAGGATGCAATAATGCACTTAAACATCATTTCATAAATCTCAATATAAGTGTAAATCATCATGAACTTGTCAATTTAAACATGAATGCATGAAAATGTCATGGGTTGAACTTAGACTTGAAATCACAAAAAGAGATTTGACATGTTACCATAAGCTTGAATAGAATGAAAGAAGCACGGATATCGCTTTTCCATGCCCGCGCCGGCTTTCCGAGAGACACTTTCGACTTGATAATTCGTCCAAAGGGCCTTGACGAACACAACACCCTTATCAATTAACTTCTTCAACCCTTCCATCAAATACCTCCACCAGGACCTCTTCCTAAGTCAACTTATCCTCCCCAACACCCACAATCTCAAAGAGTTACATAGCACTATAGTCACCAATACATCCCCTCAACCTAGAAGCATGAAGAACCGCGACAAACCATAAGCATATCCCTGGGCAACTCCAATTTGTATGCAACCTTACCGATCCTCCTCTACAATCTATAAGGACTCAAAACCCTAAACTAATTGTCAACCTTAATCACACATAGTCCACTTGGTACCATGAACCACCATCTCTCCCTTGGGAGACAACCTCTAATTTACCACCTTTCACCTGAAACCTCAAACTCTAATAAGTCGTAATCAAGGCTTTGCTTAAACTAAATCTCTTCAATCGAAGAAGATTTGGAACCATCAAGAATACTACACCATTGTGCTCTACTTTCTCCAACCTAACCTACAATCTAGCCAACCAATGGACCTCTCTAATCACCTTTTTGCCACCATCCTCACACATGCTAGGTTACCTAGAGCATCAACCACAACATTAGCCTTACCGGGGAAAATAATGCATACTTATATCATAATCCTTAAAGAATTCTAACCACCTTCTTGTTACCTTGCATTCACACCTATCATAATCAGGAAACAACCCCTCATCGTCCAAGACTTGCAATACTACCCCCAAATGATTCACAAGCTTTAAATAAACCAATGTTCCACTGCTAGAGGCCACCGCAAAACATGTCAAGATAGGGTTTTTTAAGACCCTATTCATGAAATCCACAAACCTAGCCAGTGCATAAGTCAACCAAACAACTCCAACAATACTCAAAATGCTCGCTCCTAATCCGAAAAGACACTTAGGGATATCACCTATCCTTATCCCCACTTTTGGACAAAACCCGAACAAAAGATCAAGCTTAGAGAAGTGACTATCCAATTATAGTTCACCAAATAGATCGACCATCCTTAACCATCATATTAAAACCTTACGAGTTCTACAATCAAAGGAGACACAATATGCATGTACTAGTCCACCTAAAGTATGACATCCAATCCACCAACTCTAAGTCAACCAAGATCACAAGACAAGACTCTAAGCAATAAGAACATGAAGCAATCCTTATAAGCCTTTCTAGTACCAGTATACTCACATACCAAATCTTACTAGCAAGAAAAGTAATAATGAAATAAATAGTGACTCCCGGAACTATCAAAGCATGCACAACAAATTCAAGAAAACCCTAAACATATCGGTAACATTATTGGGAACCTCGTCCCCTCCTTGTCTTTTTTGAAGAGCATAAAATCGGTTACATCTTAGAGCATCCCCTTGATCCACATCACCACCTCTACCCTTGTTGCACTTATAAGGGCAATCTATTATCTTGTGTCCTATCTCCCCTCATCCATAACAAGCATTAGTTTTCTTCAAGCATGGGCCATTATGACATCTACCACATTTTGAACACCTAACATAAGGCACCACACTACCACGACCTTTGGGTTTTTCCTTCACCATAGGCCCTCTTGGCCTCCCTACCTCTCCTCTTCCTCAACTTTTCCTCCTCTATTTGTTCGACATAGGTCATCAAGTGGGAAAAATTCATATCACTAATAACATAGCGGATCGACACTCCTCACTATCCAAGTTGGATACACCCATCACAAATTTACTCATCCTAGACCTTGGATCGACCACCAACTAGGGAGTATATTATGCAAGTTGGTTGAACTGAGGGCATACTTCCTCACACTCATAAATTCTAGTTTCAAGTTAATAAACTCCACCAATATAGCATCCCTAAGCTCAAGGGGGAAGAACCGATTAAGAAAGGCCATCTTGAACTCCTCCAAAGCACCACATTGTCAATCCCCTTCTCCTCCTTCCATTGTGTGAACCGTATTTGGGCTACCCCTTTGAGCTGGTACACCCCCAACTCCGTCTTTTCCTCCGATCTAACTCCTATGTAGCCAATACCTTGTTAACCTCAACAATGAACTATTGAGGGTCCTTATCTACCTTTGGCCCATAGAATTTTTATGGATTCAACCTCATAAAGTCTCTCCCCCGAGATGCCTGAGTAGGAGCTTGAGGAGCTTGGGCCCTTTGGCTGACTTGATTAGACATGACTTGAGCTAGCAAAGGGATAGCATCCCGGAACTCTTCATCTATCGATCCTCCATCTTGAGTAGCTTGAGGAGTGGGAGGAGCCGGTTTTTCCTCGGGAGTGGGGGCTCTTCTTCCTCTTATGTTAGGCATGATCTAACATACTAAAGAACAATCATTAGGGGGGAATAAGATTACCTTAACTCTATACCACGACTTAGAACATGAAGAAAGGAAACATTTCCTAAAACATGTCACAGCCTCTTACTAATAGTTGTGGTGCACAACACAACCATGAATAAGAATCTAATCGACGTGGTATGTTAGACTCCGAGGATCTAACAACCTAGTACTTTGAGACCATCTTTGTCACGACCCAAGCCTAGGGCCTAGATTTGATCGGCGAATGGGGAACCTAAAGGGACCCCAAGCCTCTTAGCATATTATGACATATTCTTGGTCGCAGAAGCAAGTAAATAACAACAAAAGATAGTAACTCGGGATAGCCAGGGATAAGGGACATCTTTCATATCATAATGAACAAGAGTCAAGAGAGATTCAAAGCTCATAGCATAGATACATAACATGTCCAACATCATCTCTAAAACATATATAAGAGAAGGGGCCAAGACAAGCAACCGAGCTCACCCTCATAGTCAAATATACAATAAAGAAATAGAGAGTCTTTAATACATAGGATAAGAATAAAGACATTGTCCTCAAAATGGAGGACTCACCAACTAGCTTGAATAGATACCAATAGCCACGTGGGGGAGTAGGATGACCAAACTGTGCTTCGATTCCTACATAGTAACATCATATAGGCATAGAGTATGCGTTAGTACATTTGAATGTACTAAGTATGTTGGATGCAATTCAACAAAAGGTAGACAATATAGGCAAAATGCATAATCATAAGTAATGAATAACATACTAACAATATGATATGTATGAATGATGTTTGAAGTAAAAGAAGCTTATAAGAAATATATCACATAGGTAAGAAGAGACCATTATAGTAGACCAAGCAACTAGTACTCAGAATCCAAGGCTTACCACCCCCTTGGTAGTGGTCGAGGTATCAACCCCTCAAATTGGTTAATGGACATCACACCCTCCATCATAGTATTTAAGGTATCAACCCCTCAAAAACGTTAATGGACATCACACCCTCCATTATAGTGGTCAACGTATCAATCCCTCAACAAGTTTAATGGACATCACACCTCCATCATAGTGGTCAAGGTATCAACCACTAAAGTTAATGGACATCACCCTCTCAATAAAAGAGGTCAAGGTATCAACCCCTGAACAAGGTTAATGTTCATCGCACCCTCCATCATGGTGGTCAAGGTATCAACCCCTCAACAAGGTTAATGGACATCCTATCCTCCATCAAAGCGGTCAAGGAATCGATCCCTCAATAAGGTTAATGGTCAACATACAACACTATAGAAGCTTAACATGCAATTGATGTATACATCATAATTTCAACATCATAAAGTCATATATTTCATTTGCCAAGATTTAGGCCTTCAACAACTCAAGTATCACAATTTGGACATTTTATCAAACACTTAGCAGGTGTGTAATGCTAGTGTGAAACCATGCAATTCAAGAGTGGAATCATGCTAGAAAATTCAATGTAAAACTATTAATAGATACTTAGTAACACCCTCAAGGAATATACATCAAAATCCTTTATCCTTCATGGCTCTAAACATGCTAAAACAATCACTATTTCATGAAACCCCAACATACTGTGTAGTGATGTTCATAATAAGTATGAACCATGAGTAAATAAACTTAAGATCATGCAATTTATGTAAGAAGGGAGGTTGAGCATCATGGGTGAAGGGACCCAATGGTTGAAACCCACATACCTTAGCTTTTGGAGAATCCTTGATGAAGAGCGGAGATGGAGACTTGATGCTTCAATGAGAACCTTAAGATCTAGATGAGTTTTGGGGACTTGATTTTGGAGAGAAATATTTTTCTAAGTGTTTGAGAGAGCATTGGGCAATGCCTTGTATAATATCAGGGTGAAATATGGCTAAGTATAGGTATTTTCACACATGGGAAGACTTGGGCCCAAGACCAAAAAGCCTTGGACCGAGATACAGATCACTGGCAACAAAATAAACAAGTCCACATTAATTGTGTGATGTGGACCTGTCGCGAAAGCAAGATGTACACAGTTCCACGACAGCTGCTCATCGCGACACCGTCCTGGATCGATTCTGGAAATCAAAGTTTTTGGTAAATGAAATTGTGATTCTTTACTCTAAAATTGGGGTTAGACCCATTTCTCACTCAATTTGACCCCCTAAATAAGAATATGAAGTTGGATTTTTGATATCACGCACGGATTTGAGATACATGGAGATTACAATTTCAGACATTTTCGGGCACTTCTTTGGGCTGTTTCACTTGACGAAAATGGATATTAAGAGTTTCTTAGGTTTGGGAGGGTACGGTCGGTGGTTTGTTGAGGGTTTTTCTTCGATTGCCGCTCCTTTGAAAAAGTTGATACAAAAGAAGTCTAAATTTGTATGGATCGATGAATATGAAAGAAGCTTATAAACTTTTAAGCTTACATCTGCTCCTAGTTTAACTCTACAAAAAGATGTAGAAGGATTTGTGTTGTATTGTGATGCTTCAACAGTTGGTTAGGGTGTATATTGATGCAAAGTGGAAAAATCATTACCTATTTTTCTCGGCAACTAAAGTTGTTGAGCATAATTACCCCACCCATGATATTGAATTAATGATCATGGTATTTTCCTTGAAGATATAACATAATTATTTATATGGGATTAATGTACATGTGTTCATAGACCATAAGAGTCTCCAACATGTGTTCACCCAAAGGCAAATGAAGTTGTTGGAACTCCTTAAGGATTATGAATGCAGGTTTGATACATCATATGCATTGCATGCCTGCATACATAGTACATTCAAATATGCTAAAACATATTTTTTGCCTACGTGATCTAACCATATAAGGACTGAAGACTACCTTCATCCACCGTTTGACAGCTAGATCGGATATCAGAAAGTTTTGTGGGGATTCTTATCTAACAAGGACAAGCCACCATCCATCTACCTTATGTTGCTTCTATTTATGTTATTTACTTTAAAGGTGAGCCCGAGACATACCCCTATTATATCTGATGACTAGAGGCATTGTTGGACATCTTGTAGACTCTTATACGGATATATATTATGTGATGATATTTGGGGATTATGATTATGGCGATCTATTGGATATGACTAATATAATTCAGTTATGATATGATGTGTGTGTATGTTATGATGTAGAAATGTGGAAGATCCTAAGTCCCATTTTACCCCTATAGAGTGAGTCATACTTACCCGCCCCTTAGTTCTTATGTGCTATGTGTCATGTGAATCCATGTTAATCCCTATTCCTATAACATCCCAATAGCATGAGTTCTACTTTTTCGTCCCTTAGAACTATGTGTTTACTATCTTTTATATCCTTCCAAAAAGATGATGTGAATATGGATACTATGAGGCTTGTTTGGGGACTCTCGTGTTTCCATTGCCATGTCACTCCTAGATTCTAGGTCCAGATCGTGACGAAAACCAGTCAAATTGAATGAAAACACCTAGCATACCATAGCATTTTGCTCGAAACATAAAATAATTTAGACTTAAGTTTCACTTAATTCCATTAAGAATTGGCTAAGATATCAACATGTAAAGTTTTCACAAATCTCAAGAATGAAATTATCTAAAACAGGAAATTTAGCATAAAATACGCTTCGAATTCTGAATCCGACTTCACCATGGCGTTCCTTGTGAAACTTTGAGTCACATGGACATTTGATTCTCCAAAAATGGAGCTATATACTAATTTTTATGCTTGAGAGAAGTTGAGAATTTCGGCTATTCACGAAGTGCTGATCCACTTATATATAGGCCACACACCATTCTCCTCAAAAATGGACTGAGCTCCATAAACATAGAGCTTTGTCCAAGCCTCCCTCCTCAGTGAACATGCTCCACCCACAACGAATGCGGAGCGTTAGTTCCCCTATTGCTACACCAGAAAAATTTAAAACTTCCCTAGGTCATTCCCCGAGCATTCGGTGTCCATTTTACGCAAATATATAGTGCGACCACATGAATTTTGATGTTCTGGATCCAACGGTGCAGTCATAATTTCCAATCGATCATCCTACGAAAAATTACAGTCCCACTTCTTTCTAATTTTTTCTAAAAGAACTGAGGGGGTCAAAATGTAATTGGCTGCCCCCGTCAACTGACGAAAGATCATTTTAGACTATTTACACTGTTCCGGAGCAAACCACGCCATAAGATTTTTATTTTGAGCGCATTTAGTTGAGTTTTTATAGAAAGCACTTTTTAGCTTTCTAACTCATTCTGCAAGTTTTGACTCAAAAACATACCGGGACACTCACACTCGGACCTACCACCGTCCTACCCTAAAGCGGTCGTTCCGAAATTGATGAAACCTTCAAATCCCATTGCGAGGCCGCTTGCTAAGCTTTGTCAGAAATATCATATTTTCAGCTTTGACTTCTTGTTAACTTGCAAACTTGCATAATTCACAACTGAATCCCTTTAACCATCCCCACAGCCCCAATAGGTCATAAAAGGTTTAAGGTTGCTATACAGAAGCTCAAAACAGCAGAATATCATAGAAACACGGAATTGATCCAGAGGGTCATTACATGCATTGAAGAAGTTAGTACATTATAAAC
>JAPFFP010095028.1:0-44000 GCA_026153255.1 Solanum medicagineum | reverse complement strand
ACAAGCAAGGTTGGATTTCGTCTTATGCAATAGGAAGATGCCACCTACAAAGCCCTCTGTAGAAGTTCTACTAGGGTTAGAATTAAAGGAATTACCATCACATCTGAAATATGCATACTTGGGAGAAAGTAGTACATTACCTGTCATCATTGCAGTAGATTTAAGTGAAGCTCAAATAGAAGCTCTAGCCTCAGTTCTCAAGTAGTTTAAGAGACTTATTGCATAGAAAATTGTAGATATCACTGGAATACCCTCATGGATATGCACTCATAGGATTCAGCAAGTCAAAGATTACAAATCGAGTATTGAGCATCAGAGCCGGTTGAATACCCCAATGCAAGAGGCTGTGAAGAAAGAAATTATCAAGTTGTTAGATACTGGAGTAATCAACCCGATTGCTAATAGTGAGTGGGTGAGTCAAGTGCAGTGTGTTGTAAAGAAGGGAGGCATCACAGTGGTGCCTAATGCAATGAATGAGTTGATCCCCATGAGGCCAGTCACCGGATGGACAGTGTGCATGGGTTATAGAAAATTAAATGCTTCTACCGAGAAGGATCATTTTCCTATCCCTTCATGGATTAGATGCTTGACAGACTGGCAGAAAAGGGATGGTATTATTTCCTTGATAGGTATTCCGGGTACAATCAAATTGTTATTGCGCCTGAGGATCAAAAGAAGACAACGTTCACATGCCCCTATGGTACCTTTGCATTCAAGAGAATGCCCTTTGGACTTTGCAATGCTCCAGCCACATTTCCGAGATGTATGATTTCTATCTTTTTGGACATGGTTGAAAATACTATTGAGGTGTTCATGGACGACTTCACTGTCATTGGCCAGTCTTTTGAAAAATGCCTTTTATATTTGCATGATGTGTCGCAGAGATGTGTCAAGAGCCATTTGGTCCGAACTGGGAGAAATGTCATCTTATGGTCAAAGAGGGCATCACTCTTGGACACTGAATTTTGGGCAAAGGAATTGAGGTGGATAAAGCAAAAATCAGGTAATAGAAAAATTACTACCACCAATTTCAGTAAAAGGTATCGGAAGTTTTCTAGGCCATGCCGAATTCTACCACCTTTTCATAAAGGATTTCTCCAAGATCTCACAACCCTTGTGTAAGTTGCTAGAAAAAGATGCGAAGTTTGTATTTGATGATGCATGCATACACGCCTTTGAAGAATTGAAAAGAAGGCTCACTACAACACCTATTATTGTAGCTCCAGATTGTTCACAACCATTTGAGCTAATGTGTGATGCAAGTGTGGTTACACTCGGTGTCGTGTTGGGACAAAATAGAGAGTGTCTTGCATCCGATCTATTATGCCAGCAAAGCACTTAATGTGGGTCAGAAGAATTACACCGGAACCGAACAAGAATTTAGTGTATTGGTGTTTGCATTTGAAAAGTTCCATTCATAATTGTTAGGATCTAAAGTGATTGTGCACATCGACCAAGCGACGTGAAAATATCAGATGGCAAAGAAGGATGCAAAGCCTAGATTGATCAGATGGGTACTTCTCTTACAGGAATTCAATTTTGACATGATTGATAGGAAAGGGTCGGAAAACTAGGTTTTCAATTACCTTTCTAGATTGGAAGATGAGGCTATGGTGAAATTTGATGATGGGCTAGACATAAATGACTCATTTCTTGATGAAAGAGTTCTAGCAGCGTCACATGATCTTATACCTTGGTTTGCAGATTATGCTAACTCTATAGTGAGTGATATAGTGCCCTCTGATTTGAACACCCATCAACGTCACAAGTTTATGCATGATGTAAAGAAGTTCTTTTGGGATGAGCCATATTTGTTTCATTTATGCTGATTGGATCATCCATAGATATGTTCCAGAAGCAGAGATAATGAGCATTCTTGAAGCACGTCACTCTTCATTGGTGGGTGGCCATCGCAGTTGAGCTCGAACGGCTTACAAGGTTTTGCATTGTGGCTACTATTGGCCGTCTATACATCTAGACTCCCATGATTGTGCAACATCATATGATAGATGTCAAAGAAAGGGCGAAGTTTCATAAAGGCATGAACTTCCTCTAAATCCTATTTTGATCATAGAATTATTCGATGTTTGGGGGATTGATTTTATGGGACCCTTTGTTAGCTCTCACGGTAACAAGTATATTCTAGTTGTAGTTGATTATGTCTCTAAATGGGTGGAGGTCGTAGGCCTATCGAACAATGAGGGTAAGAGTGTTACAGGATTTCTCCAAAAAAGTATTTTTTCCAAGTTCGATACGCCTTGGGCAATTATCAGTGATGGAGGTTCTCATTTTTGCAACCGACTATTCAAAGAACTCCTTGAAAGATATGGTGTGAAACACTATGTGACAACTCCATATCATCCCCAAACTATTGGGCAAATGGAATTTTAAAATAGGGAAATGAAGCAAATCCTATCCAAAACTGTGAATATGAATCGTACTGATTGGTCAAGAAAGTTGGATGACACTTTCTGGGCCTATAGGACTGCCTTCAAAACTCCCATCGGAATATCTCCGTATCAACTAGTGTTTGGAAAGGCCCGTCATTTGCTGGTTGAACTTGAACACAAAGCATTGTGGGCATTGAAGAAACTGAATCTAGATTGGCAAGAAGCTGCAACCTCTAGGTTGATGCAAGTGAATTAGCTTGATGAGTTTAGACTGTGAGCATATGAGACCTCCGCTTTGTACAAGCAACGAATAAAGGTTAAGCATAATTACAGAATTAAAGATTTCCTTTATGCTTCGGGAGACATGGTATTGCTTTACAACTCCAGGTTGAGGTGGTTTCCTGGAAAACTCAAATCTAAGTGGATGGGGCCTTTCAGAGTTGTGTGTGTTTTTAGTCATGGAGCTATCGAATTAGAGAGTAGGGATGGCAAAACTTTCAAAGTCAATGGACAAAGAGTAAAAAGGTATATGGGTGGCATGGAAGAGATCAAAACAGTGGAAGATTAGGACCTTGAAGAGGCATGAACGCAAAAGCTTTTTCTCGTGCCGCGATAAAAAAACAGGCGCTTCCTGGGAGGCAACCCAAGGTAAGCCCCTTGCACCTTTTCTTTTTATTTCTACTTTAAGGACAAAGTATCATGTTTTGGTGGGGTGGTGGAAGTTATGGATTAAGGTGAAGTCTGAGTAACGTCAAGTCCATAACTTCCCCTATTTTTGATCCCAAGGTTTTCTTGCCGTGTTTCTTTTTCCTTGTGGATGTTTAATTTTTTGTTGAACCGGCATGTTTAGGTAGTATAGATAATTTATAAATGTATAGTAATGTTATCTATTGGCATATATATGATTTTTAACAGCTCTTTAAACTTTTGTTAATAATTGGCACCCCCAAATTTTTGAGGTTGTGATTATTGAGACATTCATATATTTTTGAGTATATGGCAATGTTTGTTCTGATATTGTGAAGGTAAGCTGAGACTGAAAGCATGACCTGTGAGTCTATACATGTCATGTGTATTGTGAGTGTATTTTTTTGCATTCATGCATCCTGTATGGACTCAGAACTTGCCCTGTTACTCTAAGATTGGTTTGGGTGATGTGGTGAAGATGGAAAGGATCATAGGCCCTTGTTCTTTGAGTGAAACCACTTTTAGCCTGAATAACCCACCAAGTAAGTGAGTGAATCTCTTTTCCCAAATTTTTGAGCTTCTCATGCACTCATTCTTTCTTGATACTCTGCTGACTTAACCTTATTTAATGAAATAACTTGATATTGGCCCTAGTCTATCCTTGAACATGTGAACCTTGATTGAGGCTAAAGACCGAAGTTGAGGGTGGCTACAGTTGGTGGCCCTAGTTTGAGACGTAGATATTGTGTACTTCACCTGAGGCTAAAATTAAAGGCTAAGTTGAGGGTGGCCCTTATTATGGTAATGTAATAATAATAAGATAGTTGGGAAATCAAAAAAGAAATGAAAAAGCATGAACCGAGTGAAGAAAAAGAAGAAAGTGCCTTAACTTGAGAAAAAGTATCAAAAAAAAAAGTTTGAAATCAAGGCACAACTAAAAAAGAGAAACAAAGCACTCAAGAAAAGTTCAAAATAGGAGAATAAGGGTGGATTGATTTAAAAGGGTTGGATTACAAAAGCAAAAAGTGTTGGTAAACATGATTCATGGAAAGTTTTAGTCACTATTTGCCGAAAATACCGTACCAAAGCACCCTGAACCTATATTACAAGCCTATAAGTCCTAGAGTGATCCCACTCCATTTTATCATCAAGCCAGAAGATGAGTATAGAGGCAAGCATATGGTGTTAGTCAGTATGCTTAAATTAAAATTGTGAGAGGGAGAATGCTTTCCTAGTCCCTGAAATCTAAATGCTTTTGAGTGAGTATAAGGGACTTCTTTCCGGTAAGGGCATTTGCACTATATGAGTAGCATATGACTATACCAATGATTGTGGATGGTTGATGCTCCTTATCTTGTCATAGTTGGATTGCCAGGTATCTCATTATGTTCATGCTTATTTAAATAGTAGTTAGGTACTTGAATCAGAGAAGTGATATATATGTCATTAGTATAGTTGCTATGTATTTCTCTTTGTCTCTGTAGATTGAGTCGTCGCTTGAGGACAAGCAACAGTTCTAAGTTGAGAATGTTGATGCGCTGTCAAAATACAACACATTTAGTGCCTGAAACAAGGGATTTTTTAATTCTTAAAATGTCTTTTTGTGTTTTGATGTGTTTTTGTGTTAAACTTGCAGAAAAGTTAGGTTGACATGATTTTGAAGAAAAGTTGCAGATTTTGCAGAAGCATAGGCTATACGAGCCCACCTACGAGTCGTAGCTCACGCTATGAGTCATAGGTTATGTCGTAGCAAGAACTGAGACTAAAGATTAGAAATCTACCAAGTGAAGGTCACCCCTACTAGACCAGCCTACGAGTCGTGATACACATTACATCTCATATAGTTGGACTCATAGCAAGAATCAGAGAGACAAAATGTTGGACCAAAACTGAAGACCAAGACTACAAAACAAACATACAAATCATAGCCCAAGTAGTGACTCATACCTATGGGTCATACCAATTCACTCCAAGATGCCAAGAACCTGTACGAGACCCCGATTACGACTCGTAGATCATCCTATGAGTCGTAACTGCGAGATTTATCAACTACCAGCTGTCTTCTGTGTAAATTCTAGGGTTATTTTATAAATACTATATATAGTTTAAGTTAGGGTTTTTTTAGGGTGTTCGGCCAGTAGACATTTCACAATTACATTTTGAAGCGTTTCTTAGGTTTTTAGGGTAGATTATTGTTCTCTCTTGGAAAACCCATTTTGTGGATTGCAAATCTTTCCTTGTACTCAATGTTGATCAATCAAACTTGTGGGTTTGCAACTTGTGGTGCCTATCTCCTTCATTTTTATTGGTGAAACTATCAACTATGTCTATTATATGCATTCTTGTGTGTTTTGCTTTACCCATGATTAGCTAAGCACCCACAACTTGGGGTTATGGGAACCATGGGTAGTTGACTTGAAATAACCTAGTTTTCTTGCATTTCTATAATTGGAGTTTTATATGTATTATCTATTTCCCGTCATTTTTATTGTTGTTTGGTGGTGGCTAACACCAAATCCTTCCTACTATCACGATCCTGACCAAGGTGGTGACAAATAGGAAAAGGAATATAGATGACAGAATTCGATTGATGTGTTCTCGTCTAATCAACCAAACCTGACCAAGGTGAGGTTGACTGGGACTATTGGTAACGGTTAGTTGGCACGCCATGGTGGCTGACAAAGCGCCATGGTAAAATTCGACCTTTACCTTCATAAGAGGGTTGGAAGAACCTAAGTTACCATCTTACATGCAACTCACCAATTTAGTTATGTATCTAGGGTAATCAAGTCGATGAACTAGGAGGAATACAATTCCCAAGTTGTTCCCAAAATTGAGTGATTTCATGTGTAATAGTTAGTATTTTTTTAAGTTTGTTTTTGAATCACAACCCCCCCCCCCCATTTAGAGATTGTAGTCATAAATACTGGAAATGATTAGTAGTGAAGTCTTGTAGTCAAGCCCTGTATTCCCCATGGATTCCACCCTAACCTCGGTTAGCTTAATTACTGATAGCGACGTATTTCTTATCGGAGCGTGACCATCATTATTGATCGTCTTTTGCTGTGGCAAGTTTAGGATGGGTATGATGACGATGTCACCTTTGTTGTGCATCGTCAAACTAAAGGTGATGAGATTATATCTCAGATAATAGAAACTCCTAAGCAACATCGAGTGAGAATGATATTTTAAAGTGAGTTTATTGTTACGGAGTATATTTTAACCAGCACGATTCTAAGTTGAGCATGAGTTGTTGAGTCGAGGTGAGTGAGTTGAGTTTTACATTCTTATGTTAATTTACATATCAGTATGTTCCATGTACTAACATCTATTTGGACTTCCATCATTTTATGCTGCACATACATGTGATAGAGGACTTCAGCCTGTGCACCGTTGAAGTCTAGATAAGTGCATTCCAGAGTTGGTGAGCCCTCCTAGCATTTTGGATAAGCCTTTTTATCTATTTACATTCATTGTGTATGTTATTTTTCTTTGAATTGAGGTGTCCATGGCCTGTCATGTGGCCATTTAGATTGTTGAGTAGAGGCTTCATACACATTGAGCAGAGGATTTGTGAGTGTTTTGTATTTCCAAACTTATTCATTAGAAACTATGAGATAGTAGAGTTATGCTTAACTTGATGACGTGTTTCTACTTGAGTAATTTCTTTCTTTATCGAGTTGATGTGACGATAAGGCCAGGTGGTTTTCTTTCTTTATGAGATAGTAGAGTTATGCTTAAGTCTTGATTGCTATGTTTTGATAGATGTTGGTGCCACAATGTCGTTTGTGTCTCCTTACATGGCTAGTAGATTTGATAGAACTCTTGAGTGTCTTCTTGAACCTTTTCATATTTCTACTCCAATTGTTGAGTCCATTCGAGCCAAGAGAATCTATAGATTGTGTGGAGTCCATTTATCATAGGGATACTCTTGCTGATTTGATTGAGTTAGAGATGGTCGATTCGACATAATTCTTGGTATGTACGGGCTTTACGCCTGCTATGCCTCCGTTGATTGAAGATCCCGCACTTCAGTTTCTGAATGAGCCTATTATTGAGTGGAAAGGAGATTCTACTACGCCGAAAGGTAAGTTTGTTTCTTACCTCAACGCCTGAAGACTGATCTCTAAGGGATGTATCTACCACCTCGTATGAGTTAAGTCTAACTATGTTGAGCCCCCTTCTGTTGAGTGTGTCCCGATCGTGACCGCGTTTCCTGAATATATTTCCTGAGTATCTACCTGGTATCCTTCTTGATAGGGAGATCAACTTTGGAATTGATGTACTTCCTGACACCCTGCCTATTTCCATTTTTCTATATAGAATAGCCCCTACAGAGTTGAAAGAGTTAAAGGACCAGTTAAGGGATTTGCTAGAAAAGGGATTCATAAAGCTGAGTGTCTCTCCATGGGTCTCTCCGGTCTTGTTCGTGCGAAAGAAGGATGGTTCCCTTAGGATGTGTATTGACTACCGTCAGTTGAATAAGGTGACAATCAAGAATAAGTATCCCCTTCTAAGGATCGATGACTTGTTTGACCAACTTTAGGGTGCTACTGTTTTCTATAAAATATACCTCAGATTAGGAAATGAAAAATTGAAAGTGAGAGAATGTGACATCTCGAACACGACTTTTTGAACATTATAAGGTCACTTCAAGTTCTTGGTGATATCGTTTGGGTCGACAAATGCACCTATGTCCTTAATGGACCTAATGAATAGAGTGTTCAGACAATTTCTTGACATGTTCATGATCATGTTCATCAACGATATTTTGGTGCATTCCAGAGATGAGAAGGAGCATGCCAATCACCTCAGGATCGTTTTGTAGACATTCAGAGATAATGAGTTATGTACAAATTTTTCTAAGTGTGAATTTTGGCTCAAATTCGTGGCTTTCTTAGGTCTAGTTTCAGGAGATGGAATTTAAGTGGATACTTAAAAAATTGAGGTGGTTAAGAATTGGCCAAGACCAACCTCAACTACCGAGATAAGGAGTTTTTTGGGATTGGCTGGCTATTACCGAAGGTTTTTTGATGGATTTTCTTCCCTGTCCACAACATTGACTAAATTGACTCAGAGAAAGGTCAAGCTTCAATGGTATGACAAGTGTGAGAGAAGTTTCTAAGAGCTGAAGATGAGATTAACTACTGCACCAGTGGTGACCTTGCCTGATGGGACGGATGGATTTGTTATCTATTCCGATGCTTTGAGAGTGGGATTGGAATGTGTGCTGATGTAGAGGGGGAAGGTTGTTGCCTATACTTCTAGACAGGTTAAGGTGCATGAGAAGAACCATCCCACTATTTTCTTAGAGTTGGCGGCAATGGTGTTTTCTCTCAAACTATGGTGCCACTATTTATATGGAGAACATGTTAATGTAATTACAAACCACAAAAGCCTGCAATACATCTTCACCCAGAAAGAGCTTAACTTGAGGTAGAGAAGATAGCTTGTGTTTCTCAAAGACTACGACATAGGCATCCTCTACCATCTAGGTAAAGCTAATGTGGTCGTTGATGCTTAGTAGGTTGTCCAGGGGAAGCACCGCCCATGTGGAGGAGAAGAAGAGAGAGTTAGCCAAAGAAGTTCATAGACTGGCATGAGTGGGAGTTCAATTAAATGAATTAGGCAAAGGAGGCGTTCTTGTGCATAATGGGTCTGTATCATCTCTAGTAGTGGAGATGAAAGAGAAACAAGATCAAGATCCCTATCTTATTACAGTTGAAGGAGAATGTGCATAAGCAGAAGGTGATGGCTTTCGCCAAAGGGGGATTTAGGGTATTGAGGTATCAAGGAAGATTGTGTGTTTTGGATATTGATGATGTTCGAGGGAGGATCATGGCAGAGGCCTACAGTTCTAGATATTCCATCCATCCTGGGTCTACTAAGATGTACCATGACTTGAGGGATGTCTACTAGTGGAGTGGAATAAAGAAAGACATTGCTAACTTCATTTCCAAGTGCCCCAATTACCAACAAGTTAAAGTTGAGCATCAAAGGCCATGTGGAATAGCTCTGAATTTTGAGATTCTAGAGTGGAAATGGGAGATGATTAACATGGATTTTTTCAATGGCTTATTGAGGTCCCATAGACAACATGATTCAATTTGGGTGATAGTTGATAGGATGACAAAATATGCACACTTCTTGGCAGTCAAGACGACTGACACAATGGAGGATTATGTTCGGCTATACATGAAGGAGATTGTTAGATTATATGGAGTCCGCTTATCTATCATATCAGACAGAGGAGCTCAATTCACCACCCACTTTAGGAGATCTATTCAGAAGGCTATGGGTATAAAGGTGCAGCTTAGCACTGCTTTTCACCTGCAGACGAATGGCCAAGCAGAGCGTACTATTCAAATGTTGGAGGATATGTTGAGAGCCTGTGCCATTGACCTTAAAGGTTATTTGGATGATCACTTGCCTTTTATAGAGTTTGCTTACAACAATAGCTTCCATTCGAGCATCCAGATGGCCCCATATGAGGCACTCTAGGGGAGGAGGTATAGGTCGCTGATTGGATGGCTTGAGGTAGGTGAAGCAGAGGTTATTGGATAATACTTTATTCACCATGCTATGGTAATGGTAAAGATCATTTGAGAAAGGTTGAGAACTGCACAGAGTCGACAGAAATCCCACATAGATATTTGAAAAAAGAGACTTAGAATTTGAGGTCAATGATTGGGTGTATTTGAAAGTATTGCCCATGAAAGGTGTGATGAGGTTCGGAAAGAAAGGAAAGTTGAGTCCGTGGTACATTGGCCCTTATCAAATCATAGAGATAGTGGGTAATGTGGTGTAGGAGTTGGAGCTATCATCATACTTAGCAACCATCCACCTGGTCTTTCATGTTTCCATGCTTAAGAAGTGTTTGGGAGACCCACACTTGGTTGTGCATGTAAAGAGTATCGGGGTAAAAGATAGTCTGAGTTTTGAGGAGATTCCTATCCAAATCCTTGATCATTACGTTTGCAAGTTAAGGATAAAAGAGATTGCATCTGTCAAAGTATTGTGGAGGAACCAATTCGTAGAAGAAGCTACTTGGGAGGCGGAGGAGGACATGAAGGCTAAAAACCCTCATTTATTTCTACCTGCTGATGGTAAGAGAGTTTATGGTAATTATTTCTCTCTAAGGTCTTGGATTCCCATTCCTTGAGTTCTCTTTTCATTCTCAATATGATAGACAATAGAGCTCTAGAGTACAAGTGAGAGTTGATGTGATGTGTTGACTATTTGATCGTTTACTTGTTGAACTTCTAAATTAATTGAATACATGAGTGAGGTGAGAGCTCGCTGATTGTTAGGATCCATAGGGAGATTTATGCCTTGATCTAAATCCCTTTATTTCTCTTCATTCGAGGATGAATGATCCCAAGGGGGATACAATGTAACACCCCTTAATTCCTTCAATCTAGTCTGGAGTAGATGCATAGACGATGTTGAGAAAAGCTATAGAAAAAGGATTCATGACAGCCATTTACGACCCGTAGACAGGTCTACGACTCCTAGAACAGGTCTCATCTAACCTCAGATGACTTAGTGAAATTTTCTAAGTCTGGGGCCTATATACGAGATAGTATACAACCCATAAAATATTCCACAGCTCATGGATTGGTTCATTAATTGATGGTCCAAATATCAACTTTTCAGTATCTTGAATTACGAGTTAGATGATGAGTCATAGAACATTTTGCAACTTATAGAGGAGGTTCCGTGACAAATTCCAGTAACTCAATTTTCATGACCCCCTTGTTTAGGAGAGGTTGTTTTGGACTTAATTTAAGTCAAGTCCTAAAACAAAACCCTAAGCATATTTTTCACCATTCTTCACCTTAGGGATTTCTTGAGAACATTAGAGGAGGAGGAGACTGAGAGTTCTTAATTCAAGCACGAGGATCGATTGAAGTTTACTTGTGTCTTCTATTTCCAAGTATGTAAGGCTTACTAAAGAATGGAACTACATTCACTCACACCCCCTTCATCTACTTGTGTTGAGATTTGGATAAAAAAAGTTGAGATTTGGGAAATTCTATTATCGTAATATTGAAATTCTTGCATTTATTATGAGTTCTCCTGATAATTCATGAAGTACTTTCTGAATTGCATAAATACTAGTATAATATTAAGGTAAAGTTTTATACTTGATTGCGTGAACGCTAAATTGTATAATTCTATAAAATTCTATGCATGGATTGAGTTGAAGTTTGAGTTTTGACGTTGATTGTATGAGTTGAGTAATTTGAGCATTTGTCATTCATAAAAATAATATTGAACCTAATAACTTATACTACCATGAAATTGACTTGCATTGCATATGGAGTCAAATTGAGTGGGTCTGAATGACCATTTGAGTCTGAATCGAGTTTGATTGTCTGCATTAATTGACTGAGTGATGAGTAACTAAGATGAGTTGAGATAAAATAACCTAATGAGGTTGAGATTTGAGTTGATGAATGAGCATTGAGGGTTGAGTTGACTGATGAATTGAGCATGTTTTAGTCTTAGGAGGAGTATCATGCAACAAGCTAGGAGCGGGTAAATAACTACTCTAACCCATAGAACTACTTTGCAAACATGGGATGGTCGTACAGCATGGTCTAGCGACTCTTGCCCCAAAAGTGGACATTTACTATTGATCTACGAGAGAGCTGATCATCCATTACCATGGCAAATTTAGGACGGGCGTGGCAACAATTCGCATTCGTTAAGTATCATCAATCAAAAGGTAATGAGATTGGATATCGGTTAAGAGAAACTCCTAACCAACATTGAGTGAGCATGATTTTTTGAACTAAGTGTATTTTAACAAGCATGATTTACATCAAACTTGCATGTACTGAGTTGAGCATGAATGGTTGAGTCGAGGTGAGTGAGTTGAGTTTTACTTTCTTGAGCAATTTTACACACTAGGATATTCCACGTACTAACATCCATTTGGACTTGCATTGTTTTATGCAGATACAGGTGATAGATGACTTTAGCGTCCACACCGGTGAAGTCTAGATTAGTGCATTCTAGAGTTGGTGAGCCTTCCTTGCATTCCAGAGGAGCCCTTTTATCTTTTTACTTTCATTGAGTACGTTATTTTTCTTTGACTTGAGGTGTCCATAGCCTGTCATGGCACCATCTAGATTGTTAAGTAGAGGATTTGTTGAGTGTTTTGTTTTTCCAAACTTATTCATTGGAAACTATGAGATATTAGAGTCATGCTTATCTTGATGATGTCTTTCTACTTGAGTAATTTCTTCTGTAGTTGAGTCGATATGATGATCAAGGCAGGTGGTTCTCTTGGGGAATCAACAATGGTTCTTCAAGTGCCGGCCACACCAAGGGTACCCTCCCGTGACGTGACAAACTTAGTATCAGTGCACAGAGTTCAAGAGTCCTAGGGAGTCTATTAAGCTTTGTCTAATAGAGTCTTGTTTATAAGTATGTTGTCCACCACACTTCATAAGCACGAGGTTATAGGACATTAGGAATTGTTACACTTTCTTTTTTTCTAAGTTTGTGCAATAGAGTTAAAACTCTACAAAAGCTCTCTTCTAACTCATGAGTTAGTCCCTTGCAGATCATGTCTCTTAACGCACCGTAACTCAAAGGAATGCTTCAGCCAGAAATACTGAGAACTATACTCCAAAGGTGCCTCCTTAGATGGAAATGAGAAGTCGAGGTCGATCAACCAGAACTGTTGGTGTTCTTGTGAAACCTACCACTCCACATACTCCCACTATAGAGGGTGATTTCAAAGGAGCTATCACCATGCTCACACAGTTCGTAGCTGCCCAGAGCAGGAACCAGGGCTCATAAACTCCTAGTTCTAGCTCTCAAGTGCCAACATCTTCCGCCAGAACAAGATACTTACTGAGGATGAACCCACTGGTTTTCACTGTGTCAAAGGTTGAAGAGGACCCTTGAACTTCATTGATGAGATGTGGAAGGTACTGAAAACAATGCATGCGACCTAGAATGAGGGAATTGAGTTTTCTTTCTATCAACTCAAGGATGTGGCTAATGTCTGGTACAATCGATGAGAGGAGAGTCGAGGTGAGGATACTGAGCCTGCCACTTTGGATGAGTTAAAGAGTGCCTTCCTCGATCACTTCTTTCCTCAGGAGTTGAGAGAGGCAAAGGTTGAGGAGTTCATGAATCTGAAACAAGAGGGGCTAATTGTTAAGGAGTTCAACCTAAAATTTATCCAATTATCCAAGTATACCCCCAAAATGTTCCAAGATATGAGAGCGAGGATAAGGAAATTCTTATCGGGGTTGGATAGACATGTGAAGACAAAGTGCAAGGCGACATTGCTGATCCTAGGTATGGATATTTCTAGAATAATGGTTTAGGCTCACCAAACTGAGGAGGATAAGAAGAAGGACAGAGAGGAGCATCTAAGTAAGAAGGCCAAGTTAGTTGCGTAGTTTCTTTATGACATAATAATGCCATCTAAACATTGTTTTATCTCAAGACAAGAAAATATTGCAACAACCCCAAGTCTGTCATTTCAAATTTTTTCATCATGATAGAGTCAAATTCAGTAACAAGAGATTCAAAAGTACCTAGATAAATCATATCATCTATATAAGGCCACATCACCAAGAAATAAGTTTTACCTTGGTTCTTTACACAGAGAGTCGACTCATTATTTTCTCCTTTCAAATCCATTCTCCAGGAGATATGAGTTGATCATGCTGTATCATGCTCGCGAAGCTTGCTTCAGCCCATATAAGGTCTTTTTCAATCTATACACTTAACTTTCTTGTTCGCTCATGAAAAAACCTTCAGGCTTAGCAACATAAACTTCTTCCTTCAATTCACCGTTTAAGAAGGTCAACTTGACATCTAATTGGTAAATCAGCGTAGAGAGTTGAGCAGCAAGAGCTAAGAAAGTTCTCAACGTTTCAATGGCGTACTTTTGGAGAGAATGTTTCATCAAAATCAACTCCTTGTTGTTGTGTATATCCTTTTCCAACAAGTCGAGTTTTGTTCTTTCGAATTGATCCATCAGGATAGTACTTTGTGCAATACACCCATTTTAGGCCAATAACATTCTTTCCTTCTGGGAAATTAACTAATTCCCAGGTTTCATTCTTTTCAACAGTTTTGATATCATCCTCGTCCATTGTTTGCTGCAACTCTTAATTTTTAGATGCTTCTCCATAATATATGGGATTTGAAATAAGAAGAGAAAATTGACAAGAAATATACATATTGTTAGAGTATTTGGGGTTCGGTTTCTTGTCCCTTATTGATCTTCTAAGTGGACTTTGCTCTAATAAAGATTCTTCAATTGTTTCAGATGTTAGTGTAACAACCCACCTTGAGATGAGAAGTCCCACATTGACAAAACAAAAGAGGGATATTGGGTATATATTAAAGGATTAGTCTATATACTGTGAGACACCTTTTGGGGTGAGCCCAAAGGGACAAATTCATGATGGGCTGGCCTAAGAGGAGGCAATACTTCAGTGTTGGGCCAGGTCATTACAGGTATTATCACAGCCACTCTTTTGTCAGCCTTGTCAATGTGTATCAGAGTTCAACTGAGTTTAGGCAAATCTAGGTGAGGTGAGGCAAATCTCAGTGCTGAGTCTAGGAGAATCCCAAGTGACGGGGAAAATATCAGGGAGGACACTTAGTCAATAGAGGGGTGTATGTAACAACCCATATTGAGATAAGAAGTCCTATATCGATGAAATACAAGAGAGAAGCTAGGTATATATGTAAAGGACTGGTCTATATATTGTAAGGCGCCTTTTGGGGTGAGCCCAGAGTGACAAATCTGTGATGGGCTAGACGCAAGAGTGGACAATACTTCACACTGTTGGGCACGGTTATTACAGTTAGTGGTACCAATGTCACAGTAATTACCTTTTTGTAGCCAAAATACTCTTGCTTCAGAGTTTCCCATGCTTGTCTGGAGGTTGTTGTTATTGCAATTCGGGGAAAAATTTCATCATCCAATACAGACTGGATAAAAAATAATGCCTTTGCATATTTCATGTGAGTCTCTCAAAGTTGATTATCAGGTTGAGCTAGTGCCGAATTTGTCTCAACATACCCTGTCTCCACCAAATTCTATAACTCTTGGGAGTTGAACATTGTCTTAATTTTGAGACTCCAAAGATGTTAATTTTCCCCTTTAAATATTGGAATTGACGGTTGAGATGAAGGATTGTAACCGTTGCTTGTCATGGATTCTTCTCAATTTACTCCTCAGCTAATTTGACCTCACCTGTTGAGAGAATTGGATGTCTCCCTCTCGCTCTGATACCACAATATTATTCAGGACTTTAGAAACACATAAAAAAGTAGAGAGAATTTTATTTTCTGAAGAATTTGAATTGCAATGAAAAAGCAACAACAGCGGCCTATTAAATAGACTTACAACCAACTAATATAATCTACAAGTAAGGAACTAAGAGTAGTGGATAAACATGCCCACTACTTCTAACCATATCAACTAGGAAAAAGCAAATAAAAAAAAAAAAGAAATTCATGCTGATTAACTAAACAAACACTACTTTTACTAGCTAAAAACTAGGAACTTGTCAATTACTTTTGAAGAACTAGTCCACAAGCACAACTTAAACTACGACCAAACAAGCATACACAATAACACAAAAAGGTAGAATGAAGTCCTTGTTTCAAATACATAATGATGCATCATAATGTAAAAAGGGAAAGTCCGATGCACTAAAGCTCTAGCTATGCGCAGGGTCCGGGGAAGGACCTAACCAAAAGTGTCTATTGTATGTAACCTTACCTCACATTTTTGTTAGAGGCTACTTTAAAGGCTTGAATCCATGACCTCCTTATCACATGAAAAAAATTTTACCATTTATTCTAAGGCCCTCTTTCAAAAAATGAGGGATGCAACACTAGGACTTCCCATGGGGTCAGCTATCCTAGTACTACTGACAAAAAGACTATGGTATGGTATTTTATTTTTGGTCTTAATTCTTGTATCATTCAACATAGCTTTACTAAGCACGATTCTGAAAAAGTACTTTGAAAATTAAACTTGAAGACCTAGGCTGCCAATATAGCCCTATTTCATCACCAACACCTAATTGGCAATCGTTGAACAATTTGAGGCATGAAAGAGTAGTCATCATCATTTTCAGCTTTGTTAATTCCGAAATAACCCTGAAAAGTGCTCAAAATTGTACCTCGAAAATGTTCATAATCGTGATTTTCATATATCTCAAAATCCGTGTGTGATATTGAAAATCTAACTTCATATTCTTGTTCAGGGGGTAAAATTGAGTGGGAAATGGGTATAAACCAAATTTTAGAGGACTTGCAGTGAAAAATGAATTTCTCCAATTTTGAAATTCCAGTAGCAGTCTGCGATTACTCCGTGATGTTAATCTATCGCAGAGCAGTGTATTTTGTTGCCAGTTTTTTTTATCTCAACCTAAGGCTTTGGGTCCTTGGGACTAATCCTTCCTACGCGTAAAAGCACTTATACATAATCATTTTTCAACCTTATTTCATTCAAGACATTCTCCAATACTCTCTCAAACACTTAGACAAATATTTCACTCAAAATTCAAGTGCCAAATCTCATTCCGGATCTAAGGATTTCATTCAAGCTTCAAGTCTCCATTCAAATATTCTTCAACGAAATCTCCAAAGTTAAGGTATGTAGGTTTCAACCATTGGATCCTTTCACTCATGGTGCCCAAGCTTCCGTTTTTACATAAATTGCATGTTTCTAAGTTTATTTACTTATGGGTCTTACTTATTATGAATTTGACTATGATTTAAGTTGGGGATTCATAAAAGTGTGACTGTTTAAGCATGTTTTGAACTATGAATCGATGATCTATTTTTAGATTTGATGAAGGGTTTTGATATACATTGCATGAGTGTATTACCAAGTGTTGGTGGGTTGATTTACTTCAAGTTTTCTTGCATGATTTCACTCTTGAATTGCATGATTTTATTCTAGCATTACACACCCACCAAGTGTTTGATAAAATGTACGATTTTGGATTCTTGAGCTATTGATGATCTATTATATGACCTATGACTTGAATGATTTTATGATGATGAAAGGAATGTTTATATGAATTGTTTCCATGAAGAGTGCTTATCGTATTATAAGTTGACCATGCCTAGTTGAGCAGTTGATGCCTCAATTACCATGGATGGTACGGTGAGACAACCATCAACCATTTGAGTGGTTAATACCTCAATTACCATAGGTGGTATGGTGATGTAACCACCAACCAATTGAGGGGTTGATACTTCAATCACCATGGGTGGAAGGGTGATACAACCACCAACCAATAGAGGGGTTGATGCCTCAATTAGTATGGATGGTAGGGTGCGACAATCATTCATAATGTTGGTCACTTCATATATATATATAATATGTTCTATATAAGAATGTTTTACTTCAAGCATCATTTAAACATGTCATATAGCTATTATGTTATCCATTACTTATAATATTGCATTTTACCTACATTACCTATCTCTTGTTGCATTGTATCCTACATACTTAGTATATTCAATGTACTAATGCATACTCTATGCATACATGATGTTACCATGTAGGAACCGGAGCCCCACTTGATCATCCTCCTCCTCCACGTGGCTAGTACTATCTTCTTAAGCAAGTGTGGTGAGTCCTCATCTCTAAGTACTATATCTTTTGTTCTTATGTTATGAAAAGACTCTCTTTCTTTTGTTGTATGCTTTTGACTACGAGGGTTAGCCGGAAAGTTGTCTTGGGCCCCACTAAATTCTAAGTTTAGAGGTGTTATTGGATAAGTTATGTATTATTCTTGAGCATTGACTCTTTTGATGGTTTGTGTTATGAAAGACTTCCCTTAGTCCCTTTGCCCTTATGTCTACTCGATTATTTTTGTTTAATTGCTTCTGCGACCAAGGATGTGAAATGATATGTTAAGAGGCATGATTGGGGCCCCTTCGGGTTCACCATTCGTCGTTTCACGTCTAGGCCCTAGGATTGGGTAGTGATCAACTTAGTATCAGAGCATTAGGTTGTTATGGTCCTCAGCATCTAACACACTACGTCGATTAGAGTCTTATTCATAGTTGTGAAGCGCACCACGACTATGAGTAAGAGGGTATATGAGGCATTTTCAGAAATATTTCACTTCTTCATGATCTGTGTTCTGTGGTAGAGTTAAGTCCTCTAGGGCTTATTACTAATCCCTAACTGTTGCTTTTGAGAATATGTGTCAGGCTACTTAGGATGTCAATATATCGAATACGTAGGTTCACAATGCTTTATGGGTATTGGCTAAAGCCATGACCGCCTAACTTAACCGATCGGCGGGTACCCTTGAGACTCCAGATGGTAAGAGTGGAGAGGGAAAGGACAAGAGAGCCCAAATTAGAGGTGGCCATCCATATGCCAAGCTCGAGTGCAATGGTGGAGTGACTTGTCCTAGATGCCCAAGGTGTGGGAGGAAACATGATGGCACATGTTTGAGGAACACGGGTGCATGCTATGGGTGTGGTATGATGGACCACAAGATAGTTGATTGTCCATATGCTCGAAAAAAGAGAAGTGGGGAGTGTAAGAGGGCTCGGTATGAGAGTGGTCTCAAAAGTGCTAAGGGTGAGTGTCTCCAACAAGATCACGACTTTTGAGGTGAAGGGTTTTCTAGTGCTCCAAGAAAGAATTTTGCTATTGATAGAATGATTAAACCGAGGTTCAAAAGGAAGCAATGGTGGGATGACTAAACCTAAGTGCCATAGTTGTGGGAAGAACCATGGTGGTCCATGCTTGAGGAAATCCAATGCTTGTTACGGTTGTGGTGTGGTTGGACACAAGGTTGTCGATTGTCCACATGCTTGAAGAGGTGTAGAGGTGTTCGACCTCAATAACAAGGTAGTCATGTTGATCAAGAGGGTCAAGGAAGGGATGAGCCACCCGATATTGCTACCGGTAAGTTGAAGCTTCCTTTGACCTTGTTGTGCATGCATTGATAGGTTTGGGTGCCACTATCGCTTTCATTATTCTTTTGTTACTAATGGGGTTCATGTGTCTCCCGAGTTGTTATGTAAATGTTTTGTGTCTATTCCATTGGTGAGTCTATTGTTGCTAGGAAGGCCCATAGAAATTGTTTTGTGGTCATATTGCATATGTCTTATCTTGTGACATTGTTGAATTAGTTATGGTGGATTTTGAGGTCATACTTGAGGTGCCTTACTTGCATGCATATTATGTCTCCATTATTTGTAGAACCCGTAGAGTTATATTCTAATTACCTAATGAACCCATTCATGAGTGAGAGAGTCATGATGTGGTGGTCAAGGGTAGATTCATTTCATGCATTCAATCCTACAAATTGATGTTTAGGGGGAGTCTCTACCATCTTGTGAGGGTTAGGGATGTTGAGTCCAAAGTCCTCCCTATAGAGTCGGTTTCGGTGGTTAATGGGTTCCTTGATGTCCTTCCTAGTGAGCTTTCTGGTGTAGTTTGTGTAGAATAAAGATGGTTCCCTTAGAATGTGTATTGACTACCAGCATCTTTGTAGGGTCACCATAAAGAATAAGTACCCTCTCCCTAAGGTTAATGATTTATTTGACCAACTTCAAGGGGCTAGTCAATTCTCTAAGATTGATCTTCGGTCTGGGTAACATCGAGTGAAGGTGAGAGAGTGTGGCACTCCCAAGACAGCCTTCTGAACTACATTTAAGCATTATGAGTTCGTGGTTATGCCTTTTGGGTTGACCAATGCACCGAATATCTTTATGGATCTTATGAATAGGGTCTTCAAACCCTACCTTGATTTTTTTTGTTGTGGTTTTCATTGATGATATCTTGATCTACTCTCATAGTGAGAAGGAGCATGTGAATCATTTGAGGGTGGAGTTGCAAAATTGAGGGAGGAGAAGTTGTATGCCATGTATGAAAAGTGTGAATTTTGGTTAAAGGGGTTGCCTTTCTAGAGCATATGGTGTTGGGGGTTGGTATTAAGGTGGATCTTAACAAAACGAAGGTGATTAGAAATTGTTCTAGACCTTTGACTCCATTAGATATTAGAAGTTCCTTAGGCTTATCGGGTTACTACCGGAGATATGTGAATGGGTTCTCCTCTATTGTCTCTCACATGACCAAGTTGACCCAAGAGAAAGCAAAATTTGTTTGGACCGATGCGTGTGAAAGGAGTTTCTAAACCTTGAAGGATAAGCTTATCTTCACTCCGATCTTGTCCATACCAGAAGGGTTGGAAGGGTTTGTTATGTATTGTGATGCCTCCCGAATTTGTTTGGGTTGCATTTTGATGCAAAATGGTATGGTGATAGATTATTCCTCTAGACAACTTAAGGTGCATGAAAAGAATTATTCACCCAGTATCTTGAATTGGCTGCCATGGTTTTTGCTTTGAAAAATTTGGTGTCATTATTTGTATGGGGTTCATGTTGGTGTGTTTACCAATCATAAGGGTCTTCAATATGCGCTCACTCAAAAAGATCTTAACTTGAGGCACTGAAGGTGGTTAGAACTTCTTAAGGATTAGCCTCTTCACTTGCCCATCCAAGATCTCAACTGAAACCTCCTCATAAGTAAAGTTTTGTTCAGCAGCACCCATAACATTGAATGGGACAATAGTATTCGGATCACCCACACACTTCCTCAAAATAGACACATGGAAAACTAGATGAACCAAATCCATTTCTCTAGGCAATTCCAACTCAGAGGCCACTTTACCAATCCTCTTCAACACCCTATAAGGACCCACAAATCTTGGACTTATTTTACCCTTCTTACCAAAACGAACCACACCCTTCATGGGTAACACCTTCAAATAGACCCAATCGCCAACTTTAAATTCAAGCTCTCTTCTCATCACATCAGCATAGGACTTTTGATGACTCTGGGCTGTCTTCAACATTTCTCTAATAACCTTACCTTCTCTATAGCCTCCATGAACATATCCGGACCCAACAAAGCCATTTCTCCCACTTCAAACTACCCAACTGGTGATCTACAACATCTACCATAGAGGGCCTCAAAAGGAACCATACCAATGCTAGAATGATAGCTATTGTTATAAGCAAATTCAATCAATGGAAGATGATCTTTCCAACTACCGTTAAACTCCAAAATACAAGCCCTAAGCATATCCTCAAGATTTTGGATAGTTCTTTCGTGTTGGTCATCCGTTTGAGGGTGAAATGTCGTATGAAGCTTTACCTTGGTCCCAAGACCCCTTTGGAAGGACCTCCAAAAGTGTGAAGTGAATTGAGCACCACGATCCGATATTATAGACAAGGGCACCCCATGCAATCTCACTAACTAATGAATGTACAATTTAGCATAATCTTCGGCCCCATAAGTGGTGCTAATCAGTAGGAAATGAGCCGACTTTGTTATCCGATCAACCACAACCCAAATAGAATCAAAACCCTTCCTAGTATTAGGGAACCCAAACACAAAATCCATGTTAATTTCCTCCCACTTCCAAGTAGGAATCTCTATGTCTTGGATTAGGTCACCCGGTCTTTGTTGTTTGGCTTTGAGTTGTTGGCAACTATGAAAACGGATACAAATTTGGCAATGTCTTTCTTGATACCTCCCCACCAGAACACATCTCTCAAATCTCTATACATCTTTGTAGAACCGGGGTGGATAGAAAAGGAAGAATTATGAGCCTCATCAAGAATCTTCTTTCTCAAATCCTCAAAACAAGGCACACACAAACTACCTTGATACCTAAGGGCACTATCTCCTTCTTGGGAGAAAACCTCCACCCTGCCCTCTTTTACCAAGGCCTTCAATTCTAACACGGAGGGGTCAAGATCTTGCTTTACTTTTACCTCATTAACCAAGGAGGATTTTGAACCATCAACAATCATATTATCCACCTCTTCCAACCTAATCGCCAATCTAGCAAACTGATGGACCTCTCTAGCCACCTCTTAGCCCCCATCATCAACATGAGCTAGGCTACCCATAGACACCCTACTCAAAGCATCTTCCACAACATTAGCCTTACCGGGATGATAATTCACACTTATATCATAATCCTTAAGAAATTCTAACCACCTTCTTTACCTCAAGTTGAGATCATTTTGAGTGAACGCATATTGGAGGCTCTTATGATTGGTGAACACATCAACATTCACCCCACATATAGATAATGACACCAAATTTTCTAAGAAGAACCATGGTAGCCAATTCAAGATCATGAGTAAGAATGTCACACTCCTTCACCTTCACTTGATGATATCCGGATCGAAGATCAATCTTAGAGAAGTGACTATCCCCTTGAAGTTGATCAAACAAATCATCAATTATTGGGATAGGATACTTATTCTTGATGGTAACCCTATTAATAGACCCATCCTTCTTTTTCACAACGAACACTGGTGCACCCTAAGGTGATTCGCTAGGCCTAATAAAACCCCTCTCCAACAAGTCCCTCAATTGCTCCTTCAACTCCTTTAAGTATGTCAGGGCCATACGGTAAAGGGGAGTAGAAATGAGTTGAGTACAGGGAAGGAGGTCTATACCAAATTTTGTTTCCTTTTCAAGAGGAACACTAGGAAAGTCATCTAGAAAGATATCAAGGAACTCATTCACCACCCGAATCGACCCTATAAGAAAGACTTTGGACTCAATATCCCTAACCCTTACAAGATGATAGAGACACCCTTAGAGATCAACTTTTGGGGTTTAATGCAAGAGATAAACCTACCCTTGACCACCACATCATGATTCTCCCACTTATGGATGTGTTCATTTGGAATTGGAATTTGACCCTACAAGTTTTGGATTCAATAGAGGTATAATATGCATGCAACCAATCCATACCAAGAATGACATCAAAATCAACCATATCCAACTCAATAAGATCACAACGCAATATTTTATGCAAGATGCAAATGGGAAAATTTCTATAGACCTTTCTAACAACAATAGATGCACCAACACGAGTAGACACCTCATAAGACTCACACAACAATTCGAGCTCAACATGAAACATTTTGGCAATAAGAGGAGTAACAGAAGAAAGAGAGGCACCCTGGTCTATCAATTCATATAAATCAAAATCAAAGACTTTTAACATTGGCACCTCATCAACCCCTTGCCTCCGATGTAAAGCATAAAATTGATTATACCTTAGGGCACCAACTTGTTGTCCTCCTCTACCCAAATGAACTACTTTAGAACCCCGGACTTGAGGATGAACATCCTTACCCTTGTTGCAATTTCATGGACAATCAATCATCTTGTGGCCTACATTCCCACAACCAAAACAAGCATTGGTATTCCTCAAGCAAGGGTCACTATGTCCCCTACAACACTATGGACACAAGAGTCTAGGCACCACACCACCACCCTCTTGGGGCCTTGGGTAGTCATTGGTTAACCTCCTACTAGGAGCATGAGAAGACCCTTGGCCTTGGTAAAATGGGCCACCCTTGTGACTTTGGAACATACCATCAAAACGGGCCTTCATGGCCTCATGCCCCCCTCACTTCCTAAACTTTTCCCCTTTCATTTGTTTGGCATATGTCATCAAGAAAGAAAAATCCATGTAACTAGTGAACTTAGCAGATCAGCACTCCTCACTCACTAATTCGGATACACCCATCATGAACTTGTTCATTCTAGACCTTGGGTGTGTGGAGCATATTTTGAGAGTTGGTTGAACATGAAGGAGTACTCCCTCATACTTACAGATACTTGCTTCAAATTCATGAACTCTACCATTTTAGCCTCCCTAAGCTCAAGAGGGAAGAATCGGTTAAGGAAAGTCGCCTTGAACTCCTCCCATAGAATGACATTCTTGTTCCCCTTCTCTTCCTTCCATTGAGTGTACCATATTGGGGCTACCCCCTTGAGTTGGTAAGCCGCCAACTCTGCCTTTTCTTCCGACCTCACACCCATAATACATAACACCTTGTAAACCTCATCCATAAATTTTTGAGGGTCCTCATCCACCTTAGACCCATTGAACACCGGTGGCTTCATCCTCATAAAGTCCCTCACCCAAGATGCCTGAGTAGGAGCATGAAGGGCTTGGGACCCTTGGTTGGCTTGGTTAGCCACAACTTGAGCTAGCAAAGTGAGAGCATCCCAGAGCTCTCTATGAGCCGGTTGTTCCTCCTGGTGTGCGGGCTCTTCTTACTCTTGTGTTAGGCATGATCTACCATAGCAAAGAATAATCATTAGGGAGGGGGGAAACCTTACCTTAACTTCTATAGCACCACATAGAGTAAGAAGAAGAGAAATATTTCCTAAAACATCTCATAGCTTCTTACTCATAGTTGTGGTGCACAACACAACCATGAATAAGACTCTAATCAATGTGGTGTGTTGGATGCTAAGGACGATTAAAAACCTAGTGCATACCAAGTTTGTCACGACCTAAGACAAGGGCCTAAATGTGACACGATGAATGGGGAACCCGAAGGGACCCAAATCGAGCCTCTTAACATATCATTACATATCCTTGATCGCGAAAGCAATAAAGGAAAAATAAAAGAGTAGAAATATGGGAACGTAGGGCGAAGGGATATCCTTCATATCATAAAATATCATAGAGTCAAAGAGATTCAAGACTGATAACATCCTTACATAACTTGTCTAACAACACTCTAAACATAGAAGTTAGCGGGGGCCAAGATATGCAGCTAGGCTCAGCCTCATAGTCAAAGCATACAATAGAGAAAAAAGAGTCTATGCATAGCATAAGTCAAGAGAATTATTTCCTCAAAGTTGAGAACTCACCAACTTTCTTTGATAGATATCAGACTAGCCACGAGGAGGAGGAGGATGATCAAGTGAGGCTCTGGTTCCTACATGGTAACATCATGTAGGCATAGAGTATGCGTTTGTATATTTGAATGTACTAAGTATATAGGATGTAATGAAATAATAGATAAGCAACATAGTCAAAATGCATAACTAAGCAATAGATGTTCATATAACAATATGGCATGCATAAATGATACTTGAAGTGAACATTCTTACATATGGAACATATTACATGTATAGGAATAGACCATCACCATAGACCAAGCAACTTCGAACTTAGAATCTAAAGTAAACCACTCTTAGAAGTGATTGAGGTACAAAACTCTCAATTGGTTGATGGCTTACCACCCCCATCCAAGGTGATTGAGGTACCAATCCCTCAATTGGTTGATAGCTTACCACCCCCATCATAGGTGATTAAGGTACCAATCGCTCAATTGATTGATAGCTTACCACCCCCATCCTAGGTGATTGAGGTACCAACCCCTCAATTGGTTGATGGCTTACCACCCCCATCCTAGGTGATTGAGGTACCAACCCTTCAATTGGTTGATGGCTTACCACCTCTATCCTAGGTGATTAAGACATCACCACTCAATTGGCTATGGTCAACTTACAACATAACAGATACTTCTCATGAAATCAATACATACATATCACCCTTTCATCACCATTAAGTGACTCAACTCATATGCCAAGCATTAGGCCTTTAACAACTCAAGATACATTAACCGGACATTTCATCGAACA
This sequence comes from Solanum medicagineum, assembly GCA_026153255.1. Taxonomy (NCBI): domain Eukaryota; kingdom Viridiplantae; phylum Streptophyta; class Magnoliopsida; order Solanales; family Solanaceae; genus Solanum; species Solanum medicagineum. Next base: position 18,413 of record JAPFFP010095028.1, on the reverse strand, counting down.
CTTGGTGGGTGTGCAACACTAGTTTAAAACCATACCATTCAAGAGTGAAATCATGCAAGAAAACATAATGTAAAACCACCCACCAACACTTGGTAATACCCTCTTGCAGTATACGTCAAAACCCTTCATCAAATCTCAAGATAGATTTAAAATTCATAGCTCAAAAGATGCATAAATAGTCACACTTTCACAAAACCCCAACATTGTTTATAGTCAAATTCATAAAAGAAGACCCATAAATAAAATCAACTTAGAAACATGTGATTTAGGTAAAAAGAAAGCTTGGGCACCATGGGTGAAAGGACCCAATGGTTGAAACTCACATACCTTGACCATGGAGAATCCTTGATGAATATTAGAAATGGAGACTCGAAGCTTGAGTAAAATCCTTAAGATCTGTATGAGTGTTGGGACTTGAAATTTGGGGTGAAATATTTGTGTAAGTGTTTGAGAGAGTATTGGGGAATGTACTGTATGATATGAAGGTGAAATATGACTAAGTATATGTATTTTCATGTATGGTAAGACACAGTCCCAAGACCCAAAGGCCTTGGTCTGAGCAAACAAAACTGTCAAAAAAATAACACTACTCCGCACCCTAGTCGCATCGCGCCCCGGGCACGGAATCATTCTAGTAAAGCAAATTTTATTAAATTAAAATTGTAATTCGTTTTCTCTAAAATCGAGGTTAAACCCACTTCCCACTAAATTTTATCCCCTGATAATGAATATGAAGTCGAATTTTCGATATCACATACAGATTTTGAGATATATGAAAATTATGATTCCTAGCACTTCCGAGGCACATTTTCGGGCACGTTTTGAGGTTATTTCACTTGACTGAATTATGTGAATGACGTTTCATTCCATGCCCTTTGAGTGATCCTACTTTCCATTCATCATAGCAATGTTGATGATAGTAGATGAGTTATGGGTGATAGAAGAGAGTGAATGTTCCTAAATTGTGATAATAAAGTTGAGTTTCTATCTTTGAGTTGATGTTCCTCCTAGAGTCTCTACATACTTGAGTACAAAAGTCCTTAATGGTATTCATGCCTAATAATGATGTTGGAGATAAAGTTTGAATTCTGGATACTGAGTTTGAAGTCTATTCTTGAGAATGAGTATTCGAGTATAGGAGAATTTGAGTTCTTGATGGTATTCGTGCTTGATGGGTCTCCTAGTTTACTCATCATTCGAGGAAGAATGATCCCAAGGGGGAGACAATGTAACACCCTAATTTTTCTAAGCTAGGACTAAGTCATCCTTCATATTATATAGGATTTTAATTGATGATTCTTATTGAGTATAGGTGTGAAAGTCAATTTCTTAGTTTAGAAATAGAAATGGAGATGATCTAAGGTCACACGAACCTTCTAGTACGAAGTTAAGCTAAAAACTTTCTTAGAGTTTGAGTTCAAATGTAATAATTTATAACATTTTGGTGAATCAATGACTTTTACGTTGTATATACTTGATAGATTCAATTCATAAGTATTTAAAGTATCTTACATATGATTTAGAGTCATAAGTGTTCTTTCACATAGATCCAAGTCCAAAGAATTTCTACCAACTAAGTTTTTGTATGAGTTGATAAAATGGTCAAATTCAAATAAACTTATTTCCTAAATTATAACGAGTTGGCCCACCCATAATATATCAAATTAAAGATCTTCAAATCAACTTTATGAGCATCTAATTTCACCTTAATCGAAGTTTGGAGTAAAAAGTTATGATCATTTTATTGAAGATATGCATAGCTATATAAAGGTCCGCGACAGCTCCCCGTCACGGACTTGACGCAACCTTTTTTGGATAAGGTAAGTGACATCCTTTAATTTTATTTTGAGAGCGCTTTTATCCTATAACCTTTGGGGGTCTATTTAAGGTTGCAAAGTGCATAAAACGTCAGTTTTTAAAGTAAAACCCTCTCCTTAACTCCTAAGCATAAACGCTCAAGAATCATCAAGAAAATCATCAAATTAGGGTTAGCTTTCAAGATTCATCATCAAGGTAAGTTATTCTTCATAAAATTCAAGCTACCCCAACCAAACTTTCTCCATCAATTAGTGAATCTCTAATAGAATCTTAAATCATAACCTAGGGTTTCAAGAGAACAAATTAAAGAATTTCAAGAGGGGATTTCTTGGTTCTTCTTTTTCAAGAATTAGGGTTGTTCATAAAGAACTGTAAAGATTCTAAGTTAAGAATTTAAGAATCAAAGAGAATTATTTCAACCAATGTCTTTCCAAGTTCTTCCGCTCTAAAAGAACTACCAAGATAGAGGATTTTCTCCAAGAAAGCTAGTATTCATCAAATTTCAATTGTAATACCAACTTTTTAGGTATGTACGGCTAAACTAAAACATGGAAACGCTCTTCCACGTGCAGCTATTTGATGGTAGTAGAGAGATTGTGAAAGTGTTGGCCTTTACATATGTTTTTCAAGAATGTTTTCTTGTAAATTATATATATTTTATATTTTTTTCACATGTTGATGATCATCATAAATTTAATTTTACTATCTAAGCATTTTTCATGAGTTATTTCAGAAAACCCTACATGTTATTTTCATAAAAGATGGCAAGAATGAACTTAGGAGATGAGTGAAGAGCCTTGACGATATAAATATGCATGTCACTATAATTGTGATCCTGATATGAGAGTGTTGATGATGGTATTGTTGAAGAGTGCTGATGATGATATTGATGAAAGTTGATATTCCTAGAGTGTTAAAGGTCCCGAACTAATTCTAAAAGAATGTTCTTGACCTAAGATTGATGGTTCATGTGATAAATTGAGTTGATAAATGTCCAATGAGATTAGTTAGATGAGTAATCCAAATGATTGATGTCTTATGAACATCTTGAGTCTAGGGAGGAGTATTGAGCACCGAATTGAGTAAGGGTAAATAACAATTCAAACTCATTAACTACATGGCTAGCGTAGGAGCAGATTGAACCATAAAATCAGATGTTTTCTTTGTCCCAAAAGAGGACTTGATGTTATTTATTGTGGATCCATCGATGTGATGTCATTTACCTCAGCAAGGTATTAGATGGATGTGGCAATGACATCACTTCATTGTATCACTGACTCATAGGCGATGGTTATCAGTTAGAGAAACTACCAGATAGGTTCTATACTGACAGTACTCTGATTTGATTTGCATTGGATTGGTATTGATTGATCAGTGTCTACTGTTAATTCTTCCTTTTGATAAAACATTTGTCTTCCTGATTGAGCATCTTCTGAGTTGATGCTATTCTACCTATATCTTTTTCATTCATCCATTTTACATACTCGTACATTCCACATACAAACATCCATTTGGATTGCATCATTTTATGATGCAGAGATCGGTATTAGAGAACAACAACAGGTGCTTTGTTGAGGATCTATTCGCATTCAGTTGATCAGTGAGACCTTCTTGTTTTCAGAGTATTTCCATATTTCTATCATCTAGCTACTAGAGTTTAGATTATCCTTTATTGATTTGAGGTAGCCATGAACCCGTTATTTGAACCATCTAGATAGTAGAGTTAGAGGTTTCATAAACTAGATAGTGGTAAGTTAATGTTGAGACGTTTATCTCTTGACTGATTTCTTTTAAAAACTATTCTTATATCAGAGAATTGGAGTTGATTGTTGGTCTTTGGCCTCTATATGTTGAGACAGATTGATGATTTGATTTGCCCATCTTACTATTCTCTTTATTTTAAGTTTTTTGCTGATTGAATGAATGTGGTATGGCCAAGTGGTTATCTTGGAATCCAACAATGGTTTCTGTGTGCGGACCACACCAAGGGTACCCTCCTGGGGCATGACAACGTTTGACTTTTTTTATTGTTCCATCCTGTTTAATTTGTTTGTCTGATTTTGAATTGTAATAGAATAAAGAAAAAAACTTAATGTCGTGATCTTAATTAACGTTTGACCATAATTTTTGAAAATTTACCTTCAACTATTTTGACCATAAATGTTAAATTAAATTTAGAAAATCTACCTTTAAGAAAATTCCAAATCACCTCTTCAAAAAAAGTTAAATTTAATCAAGTTCAAAATGTATTGTCAAATGGAAGCAAAAAAATAAAGATAAATAGAATATACCAAAATATTCATTAATCTTGTCATGTTGAAATTTAAAATTAAAGAATTACCAATTTTTTTATTAATATTGACTAAAGTAGAAAATAAGACAAACAAATTTAAATTGTATTTATTATAAGAAAAAAAATTGAAAATGTATGCATCACTTTGTAGTTATTATATAAAAAAAAATACATTTTCGAGAAAGTAATAAATATTCTCTGTAAGGACCTTGATGTTGTACGACTTCATTGGAGCTTGAAAATTTTGGTTTTGGAAAGTTTTGAAACAACATGATGCTCCATGAGAGCTCTCACAGTCTGTGTGAGGTCACATGACCCGTGTGAGCCTCCATGAAGCGACCCTTGGCCTCATGAAGGATGTTTAGCCCTTAAGCTAGTGATTTAAACTACGGCATGGTACAAATTGACCCCTCACAGTCCGTGTCACACCTCACGGACCATGTGGTGGGCCGTGTGGTGGCCTTGGCTTGACATCTCACAACTTTTGGATCAAGTATGGTGGCACGGCCAAGTTCAGAGCTAGTGTGGGGTGTCCCGGCCTGTATGGCTTCCGGAGTGAAATATTTCAAAGTATGGAATCACCGTCTCATAACGTCTTCGTGGGAAATTTTCTAAGGGAGGGGTACGAGCAATTTCATGGCCCGTGTGGCACTACATGATCGGTGTAATCTCTTGTGACGATGATTTCGTCAAAAAATTCGAAGTATGGGATTACCGTTTTGGACCTTCGTCAAGCATAATTTTTCAAAGTGTTGATTCATGGATGAGTATATGGTCCATGTGATGTGTCATGGACCATATAGCCTCCCTTGAGATGACGTTATTAAATTTTTCAACTTGTTTTATTAATGGCATTTTTGTAATAATGGTATATTCTAATGGTCTGTTGTGACTTCATGTCACGACCCAAGCCTATGGCCTAGATGTTACATGGTGAATGGGGATCCCGTTGGGACCCAAAATAAGCCTCTTAGTATATCATTACACATCCTTGGTCGCGAAAGCAATTGTAAATCAACAATAGATAGAAAAGGGGGAAATACAGGGCTAAGGGACATCTTCGATACCATAGAAGCATAACAAGCCAATGATATAGCATTAACATGTCATAAGGTTCCAACAGCACCTCTAATACATAGATAAAAGCGGGGGGCCAAGAAAATATCTGGGCTCACACTCATGGTTATAAGTTTCCAACGTAATAAGAGTCAATACATAACATAAAATCAAAGAAACATGTCCTCGGAGTTGAGGACTCACCAACTTGGTTTGAAAGATAGTACTAGACACGTAGAGGAGGAAGATGATCAAGTGGAGCTCCGGTTCCTACAGGTTAACATTATGTAGGCATAGAGTATGTGTTAGTACATTTGAATGTACTAAGTATGCTGGATGCAATGCAACAATAGATAGACAACGTAGGCAAAATGCATGATCATAAGCAATGGGTAGCATTATAACAATATGACATGTATGAATGATGTTTCAAGTAAAACATGCTTATATAGAACATATGACATATGTAGGAAGAGACCATTATCATAGACCAAGCAACTTAGTACTTGGAATCCAAGGTAAACAACCCCTTGGAGGTGTTTGAGGTATCAGCCCCTTAACTTGGTTAAGGGTTTACCACCTCACATCAAGGTGTTTGAGGTATCAACCCCTCAACTTGGTTAATGGGTTTACAACCTCCCATCAAGGTGTTTGAGGTATCAACCCCTCAACTTGGTTATGATAAACTTTCAACACAAAGATCCCTTTCATGAAATCACACACATATAAACATTCCCTTTATCATCATAAAGTTACTTAGTTCATAGTTCATGCAATGGATCATCAATAGCTCAATAGTTCAAAATCGAACATTTTATCAAACACTTGGCAGGTGTATACTTCTTGTGTAAAACCATGCAATTCAATAGTAAAATTGTGCAAGAAAACTTGAAGTAAATCAACCTACCAATACTTTATAATACCCTCATGCAAGATACATCAAAACCCTCCATCAAATATCAAAAGAGATCATATTTCTATAGCTTAAACCATGCATAAACACAATAGTCAAGTCATCTCATGGTATTGACTTAAGATAAGTAAACATGTGTTCTCAATCACACTCTCATGAAACCCCAATATAGTATATGATCATAATCATTGATTAATAATACCCCTAAGCAATGCAACTTGGGAACATGTAATTTTTATGGAATGGAAGATTGGGCACCATGGGTGAAAGGACCCAATGGTTGAAACCCACATACCTTAGACCTTGACTCTCTTGAAATTGAGTTGGTAAAGAAAGGAAGATTGGGCACCATGGGTGAAAGGACCCACCCAATGGTTGAAAACCACATACTTTAGACCTTGACTCTCTTGAAATTGAGTTGGGAAAGAATGGAAGCTTGGAATGGAGTCTTGAAATCGAAACTTGTTCTTGAGTTTCCTTGAATTTGTATTAAGGTCTTGGTAGAGGCTTTTGAGAGTACTTGAGAGTGTATTCAAGTTGAAAGTAATGAGTTTGATCCTTTGGAATAGGGTTTAAGTCTTTTGGAGAGGTTACGATAGCATTGGAAGTCTTAAAAAAGCCATTGGAATAAATTAAATCCACGAAAACGCCATTCGTGAACGGATGGAAAAATTGGCAAAGGGATGCCCCAATGAGGCCCACACGGGTTGTGTGGCACTCCACGGGTGTGTGGAGTGTCCGTATGACGAGACTTGGTCAAAAATTGGAAGTTGGGAACACTTAGAAAAATTACCATCATCGTCACTTTGACGGGCCACTTTCATGGGTCGTGTGGTGCTACACGGTAAGTGTAGTGGTCCATTGAACCATACTTACAGAAAGAGATGTTGACATCCCACGCCCCAAGGTTACGAGCGATCTTACCTACCACAGCCTGTCAAAGGTGCCCGTGGCACCACACTTGGTCAAAACTCCTCCCACGCTCACTCTTTCTCACTTGCAAACGCTCCACGACCAGCCACATGGTCTGTGGCAAGCCGCATGGCCCATTCCACTGGCCACGCCCCATGGATTAGACCAAATATGGTCCTTTCCATCTCAAGAAAGACAGCCTAGAAGGCCCGTCCAGAGCTCCACTTCCCATCAAGTTACCCGTGTGGTTTCACTACACGGGAGGGTCTCACGAAAACAGTCATAATTCCTTCATCTGAACTTAGAATGAGGTGAAACCAAGTGTGTTGGAAAGCTAACTCAAAGATCTTCCATTTTACATATTTTGGGCCATCCAGTTTCAAGTGTGCTAAAACTTATGCTCATCCAAATTTTCCCGTTACATAAACCAACACCCAAAACTCATCTCATGGCGAAGTCTTGAACTCGTCTAAGTACTAGAAGTCTCCCACGACCTTAATACACTCCCAACCTAACTAAGAGAGGCTTGAAACATGGATACATTAGAGCATGGAGTTACAAGGTGTCACACTTCCTATTCCACCGAAAGGCTTCCTAATGACCTAAACTTTATTCCTCTCAATCAAATTCATTCCTCACACTTGAAATTCTCTCAAGTCACTCTTAAGTCTCTTTGAAAGAACTCATAGTGGGTTTTAAGCATGGGAATCAAGGAAGGGTTTTATTCATCAGATGCTTCTTGAATCTTCTTCATTGTCTCAGGTATGGGGGTTTGATTCTTGGTCCCTTTCAACCATGAAGACCCAAACTCTTTTCAAGTGATTTCACGAATTTTAGCTTACTTTAAATATGGATTTTCAATATTATGATTTATTAAATTAAATTGATGTATGGGCTATGCTTTATTGATAATTTTAAGTCGATTTAAGCCCTAATACGATGGTTTCATTGAAGTTATGATGTTATGAAAGTGTATGTCCCTTTTAAAGCTTGATTTGTACATGAGTGATCTATATTATGATTTAAATGTGAATTTTACTTATGGTTTTACTTGAATTTTATAACGTATTGTTGATTTAAGTTAGAATCCATATTACATATGCTATCTAATCATTCATAGCATATTCATTCACGTACAAGGGACTTTATGAAAATTATGAAGTGGGTTAAGACCCAATTATGTTTATGTGAATGGTTTTGATAAGATTATGGTAATCACAAGAATGTGATCACATAAATGTCTAAGATTATGGATCTTTGAGCAATTATAGATGTTTGCACCACTATGTTTAGGTAGCATCAATTGAGGTTTGAGGAAAGGTGGACTATCCCCAATGGTCCATACTCATTTCTCAAGAAGGTACTCCGAAGAAGCTATCCCTATGGATGAAAAGTAAAACATGAAGAATGTTTTGGCTTTATAGAAAATTATGCATGATTATGAAGAATGTGATTTGGCCTTTAAGCCTATGAATGCATGTAAACAATTTGAAAGTCTTATGCCTCTTTTACAAGCACATATGTGTGTATATATATGTATTCTAGTGGGATGATGAGCTACCACTGATGGGATTAGAGGCAGGGTGGGCTATCCAAGGGTCCGTACTCTTTTAACTTGAACTATGTACCTGACATAGGTATTTTTATGCCCCAGGGGGAAAGAATGATTAAGGATCTACCTTTGGCAAATAGGTCACCTCTTATCTGTTGTTGTGAAGACAACATGGTTCCAAGTTATAGCTCACTTGGTCTCATGTCGGTTATGGTCCCATCCTTAATATATATGAAGTTTTTTCGCATTCATGAATCATGTACCTCATGGCATATTGGTATATTATGCTCTAGATATATGCCTCTTTCTATATATGTTCCCTTGTCATCTAACATTAAATACATGTTTGATGAGGTCTTGTACATTGCATGCCCGCATACTTGGAAAAATCAAATGTACTAACTTATACTTTTGCCTACATGATCTAACTATGTAGGGACCGAAGAGTACATTCATCAACCGTTGCGTCTAGCTTGGATCTTGAGATTTGCATGTCGTTGTGAGTCCTACCTTCCAAGAACAACCCACCTTTCATCTACCTATGGTGTTTAGTTTATGTTGTTATCACAACCAAAGCCTAGGGCCTAGACGTGACATGCCGAATGGGAACCCAAAGGGACCCCAAACAAGCCTCTTATTATACCATTTACACATCCTTAGTCGCAGAAGGAATTAAACAACAAGAAAAGAGTATAGATAGGGATAGAAGGGACTAAGGGAAGTCTTTAATAACGTAAATCATCAAAAGATTCAAATCTCAAGCATGATTACATAACTTGACCAACAACGCCTCTAAACATGGAATTGAGCAGGGGCCACGACACTTTCCAGAATCACCCTCATAGTCATAAGCATCTAAACAAAGAAAAGTATCTTTGCATAACATAAGATCAATAGCAATTGTCCTCGGTGTTGAGGACTCACAAACTTGCTTCAAGAGATAGTACTAGCCACGTGGAGGAGGAAGATGATCAAGTAGAGCTCTAAGTCTAACATGGTAACATCATCTAGGAATAGAATATGCGTTAGTACATTTGAATGTACGAAGTATGCAGTACGCAATGCAACAAGAGATAGGCAACATAGTCAAAATGCATATACTTAGGTAAGAGGTAGTATATTAGAAATATGGCATGTATGATCGATACTTGAAGTAAAACATGCTTTGATAGAATATAATACATGTGTAGAAAAACACCATCATCATAGACCAAACAACCAATATTTGGAATCTCAAGCATATTTACCCCTCAATTGGTGGTATGAGCCTAGCATCCCCCGATAAGGTGGTCAATACATATACCCCTAAACATTGTAATATGGGCCTACCACACCCTGGACAGGTGGTCAAGGTATATACCCCTCAACATGGTAGTATGATCCTAGCACCCCCCTATAAGGTGATTGAAGTATATACCCCTCAATTGGTAGTACGGGCCTAGCACCCCCGACAAGGTGATTGAGGCATAGCACCCCCTCAACAAGGTTTGGTCAATTTGCAACACTAAAGATACTTTTCATGAAATCAACAAACATATACATCTCGTTCATCATCTTAAAGTTACTTAACTTATAAGTCGTGCAATAGACCTTCAATAACTCCAAAACTCTTAACAGGACATTTTATCAAACACTTGGCGGGTGTATAACGCTAGTTCAAAATCATGTAATTCAATAGTGAAATAATGTGAGAAAACTTAGAGTAAATCCACCCATCAACACTTGGTAATGCCGTCATACAAGATACATTAAAACCCGTCATCAAATCTCATGGTAGATCATAGATTCATAGCTCAAAGCATGATTAAACAGTCAACATTCATGACACGCCAACATAATTTATAATCAAATTCATAACAAGAGACACCCATAGTTAATTCAACTTGAGAACATGCAATTTACATAAAATCAAAGGTTAGGCACCACGAGTGGAAGGACCAAATGGTTGAAACCCACATACCTCAACTTTGGAGATTTCTTTGATGAAAATTTGAATGAACTTGAAGTTGAATGAAGTTCTTGATATCCGAAAATGAGTTTGGGACACTTGAGTTTGGGCGAAATTTTTGTCTAAGTGTTAGAGAGGGTTTTGGGGAATATCTTGAAAGATATGGGGTTGAAAAATAACTAACTATAGGTGTTTTACGCATAGGGAGGCTTAGGACCAAGAACCCAAGGACTTAGGGAGAAATAAGAAAAACTGGCAACAAATACACTGCTCCGCAACGGGTTCGCGTCGCAGAGGCAACGCGCACTACTTTTTGAAATTGAAATTTTTAGAAAACAAAATTTTGCTACGGTTGCTCTAAAATCAAGGATATACCATTTCCCACTCAATTTTTCCCCCTGATCAAGAATAAGAAGTCGGACTTTCGATATCATACATGGATTTTGAGATATATGAAAAAAAACGATTATGGGCATTTCCAAAGCACGTTTTCAAGCTTTTGAGGTATTTAAATATCTCCCCATTGGGAACATTCGTCCCCGAATGTCAAATAAATGTATATGAGAAAGATAATCAAGTTGAGTTCAGCCCATGTATGAATGCAACAAATGCATTAAAACATCATTTCAAAAATCCCAACATAAGTGTCAAAAATCACCAAGAACTTTCCAAGATAGACATGAATGCTTGCAAATGACATAAGGGCTGAAACTTAAGAATCGAAATCATGTAAGGGACTAAAAATTAGTACTTTAGGCCTGAGTAGAATGGAAGTGATAGAGATATCACTTTTGCATGTCCGCCTCGACTTCCCATGTGGCACTTTCAACTTGTTGGTTTCTCCAATGAACCTTGATAGAAACTACATCCTTGTTCCTCAACCTCTTCACTTGTGTATCCAAAATTTCTATCGGAAACTCTTCATAGGTCAAATTGTCTTCAACAACACCCAAAACTTCTAAAGGCACAATAGTATTTGGGTCACCCACACACTTCCTTAACATACACATATGAAAGACCGAATGAACCATATTCATATCATGGGGCTACTCCAACTCATAGGCCCCTATACCAATCTTCCTCAACACTCTACCAGAACCCACAAATCTTTGACTCAATTTACCTTTCTATGCAAAATGACCCACACCCTTATATGTGAGACCTTCAAATAGACAAAATCACCAACCTTAAATTCAAGATCCCTTCTCCTCATATCGGTATAGGACTTTTGTAGACTTTGGGTTGTTTTCAACCTTTCCCTTATCATCCTTACCTTCTCCAAGGCATCCATAACCAAGTCTTGACCCAACAAAGACATCCCTTCCACCTCAAATCATCCACCCGAGGACCTACAACGTCTACCATAGGGAGCCTCAAAAGAAGCCATACCAATGCTTGAATAATACCTATTATTGTAAGCTAACTCAATGAGTGGAAGATATTCATCCCAACTACCCTTAAACTCCAAAACATAAGCTCTAAGCATATCCTCAAGAGCTTGGATAGTTCTTTCGTCTTGGCCATCCATTTGAGGTTGAAAGGTCATACTAAGCTTAATCTTGGTACCAGGACCTCTTTGCAAGGACCTCCAAAACTGTGAATTGAATTGAGCACCATGCTATGATATGATGGATAAAGGCACCCCATGCAATCTAACCAATTCATGAAGGTACTATTTGGCATAATCTTCGGCACCATGAGTAGCTTTAACCTGTAGTAAATGAGACGACTTTGTCATTCTATCAACCACAACCCAAATCGAATCAAAATGCTTTTTAGTCTTAGGCAATCCAACCACAAAATCTATGTTGATTTCCTCCCACTTCCAAGTAGGAATCTCTATATCTTGGGTTAGGCCGCACCGCCTTTGATGTTCTTCTTTCACTTGTTGGCAATTATGGCAACAGGATATAAACTTATCAATGTCTCTCTTTATACAACCCCGCTAAAGCACTTCGCTCAAATCTCTATACAACATTGTAAAACCGGGGTGAATACAATAGGAAGAATTATGAGCCTCATCTAGAATCTTCTTTATCAAGTCATACACACTAGGCAAACACAACCTACCTTGGTAACAAAGGGCACCATCTCTCCCTTTGGAGAAAACCTCCACCTTACCATCTTTCACCAAGACCTTCAACTACAACAAGGCATGGTCGAGATCTTGCGTTGCCTTCACCTCCTCAATCAAGGAAGATTTAGAACTATCAACAACCACTACGCTACCATTGCCAACTTCCTCCAACCTAACTCTCAATGTAGCCAACCGATGAACCTCTCTAGCCACCTCTTTGCCACCACTATTAGCATGACCTAGGCTACCCAAAGACACCCTACTCAAAGCATCGGCCACAACATTAGCCTTACCGGGGTGATAATGCACACTCATATCATAGTCTCTAAGAAGCTCTAACCAACTTCGTTGTCTCAAGTTGTGATCTTTTTGGTGAACACATATTGGAGACTCTTATGATTAGTAAACACGTCAACATGCACCCTATACAAATAATGATGCCAAATTTTCAAAGCAAATACCACAGAGGCCAATTCAAGATCATGGGTAGGATAATGCTTTTCATGCACCTTAAGTTGTCTAGAGGCATAAGTTATCACCTTACCATCTTGCATCAATACACAACCCAAACCAATTCTTGAGGTATCACAATACACAACAAACCCTTCCAACCCTTTCGGTAGAGACAAGATAGGAGCAGAGACAAGCTTATCCTTCAAAGTTTTGAAACTCTTTTCACACTCATCGGTCTACACAAATTTTTTCCTTCTTTTGGGTTAACTTAGTCATGGGAGAAGAAATAGAATTGAAGCCATTAATAAACCTCCGGTAGTAACCCCCTAAGCCCAAGAAACCTCTAATATTTGATGAAGTCAAAGGTCTAAGACAATTTTTAATCACCTCCGTCTTTTTAGGATCTACCTTGATATCATCACTCGACACCACATGACCTAGAAAGGAAACCACTTTCAACCAAAACTCAGATTTTTCATATTTAGCATACAACTTCTCCTCCCTCAAGATTTGCAACACCACCCTCAAATGGTTCACATGCTCCTCGTCACTATGGGAATAGATCAAAATATCATCAATAAATACCACAAACAAATCAAGGTAGGCTTAAAGACCCTATTCATAAGATCCATGAAGATAGCCGGTGCATTAGTCAAATCGAAGGACATAACCACAAACTCATAGTGCCCATACCTAGTCCGAAGGGTCATCTTGGGAATGTCACACTCCCTCTCTTTCACTTGGTGATACCAAGACCGAAGATCAATCTTAAAGAAGTGACTAGCCCCTTGAAGTTGGTCAAAAAGATCATCGATCCTTGGTAGAAGGGTACTTATTCTTTATTGTGACCCTATTAAGTTGCAGATAATCAATGCACATTCTAAGTGTACCATAATTCTTCTTACAAAACAACACTGGTGCACCCCAAGGGGATTGGCTAGGCCTAATAAAACCCTTCTCTAACAAATCCCTCAATTGCTCCTTTAACTCCTTCAACTCTACCGAGGCAATATGGTAAGGGGGAGTAGAAATGGATTGAATATCGGGAAGGAGTTCTATGCCAAAATCTATTTCCCTTTCGGGAGAAACACTGGGAAGCACACTATGAAAGACATCAAGGAATTCATTAATCACCAGAACCGACTCTATGGGAAGGACTTTGGACTCAACATCACTTACCTTCACAAGTGATAGAGACACCCCTTAGAGATCAACTTTTGAGCTTTGATGCAAGAAATAAACCTACCCTTGACCACCACATCATGACTCTCCCACTCAAGAAAGGGTTCATTAGGGAATTGAAATTTGACCCTACGGGTTCTACAATCAATAGAGGCATAATATGCATGCAACCAATTCATCCCAAGAATGACATCAAAATCCACCATATCCAACTCAAAAAATCACAAGGCAATATTTTTTGCAAAATAAAAATGGGACAATTTCTATAGACCTTTCTAGCAACAATGGATGCACCAATGGGGGTAGACACCTCATAAGGCTCACATAACAATTCGGAGTTAACATGAAACTTTTTGTCAACAAAAAGAGTAACAAAAGAAAGAGTGGCACCCGGGTCTATCAATGCATACACATCAAGATCAAAGGCTTTTAACATATCGGTGACGACATCCAGCACCTCATCTACCCCTTGCCTCCCTTGAAAAGCATAGAACCGATTATACCTTTGAGAACCACCCTATTGACCTCCCCTTCCTCTAGGGTCCTTGTTTGCACCTTGTCCTTGTGGATGGCCATCTCTACCCTTGTTGTGATTACAAGGACAATAAATCCTTTTGTGACCCACTTCCCCACAACTATAGCAAGCACTAGTGTTCCTCAAACATGGGCCATCATGGCCCTTACCACATCTTGGACACAGAGCATTAGGCACCACACCATCACCACCTTCAACCCTTGGGTTATCATCAGAAGACCTTCTATTAGGAGCATTTGAAGACCCTTGACCTTGATGAAACTGACCACCTTGGGACCTTGGAATCTATTTTCAAAACGGGCCCTCTTGGCCTCATTAACTTTTCTCTTTCTCAACTTTTCCCCTCAAATTGTTTGGCATAAGTAATGAGGCGGGACAAATCCATATCACTTATCAACATGGTGGCACGACATTGTTCATTCACCAAATCAGATACACCTATCACAAACTGTTCATCCCAGACCTTGGCTCGGCCACCAATTGTGGAGCATATTTAGAGAGTTGGTTGAACTTGACGGAATACTCCCTCACACTCATCGACCCTTTCTTTAGATTTATGCATTCCATCATTTTGGCCTCCCTTAGCTTAAAGGGAAGAATCAATTAAGAAATGCTGCCTTAAACTCCTCCCAAAAGATCACATTGTTGTTCTCCTTCTCTTTCTTCCACTGAGTAAACCATATTTGGGCCACCCCTTTGGGTTGGTAGGCTGCCAACTCCGCTTTCTTCTTCGGTCTAACCCCCACAATAGACAACACTTTCTACACTTCATCAATAAATTCTTGGTCCTCATCCACTCTGGACCCATGGAACTCCGGTGGGTTCATTCTCATAAAGTCTCTCACCCTAGAAGCCGAAGTCGGAGCATGAGGGGATTGGGCCCCTTGGTTGATTTGATTAGTCATGGTTTAAGCTAACATTGCAATAGCATCCCGAAACACTTCATGAGCTGATTGTTCTTCAGGTGTACGATCTCTCCTTCCTCTTGGGATAGGCATGATCTAAAGTAGCAAAGAACATTCGTTGGGGTGAAAGCCTTACCCTAACTTCTATAGCATGATATAGATCAAGAAGAAGGGAAACATTTCCTAAAACGCCTCATAGCCTCTTGCTCATAGTTATGATGCACTTCACAACCATGAACAAGACACTAATCGACATGGTGTGTTGGATGTCGAGGACCATTAACAACCTAGTGTATTGACACCAAATTTGTTATGATCCAAGCCTGGGACCTAGATGTGATACAACGAATGGGAACTCGAAGGGACCCAAACAAGCCCACTTAGTATATCATTTAAACATCCTTGGTCGTGGAAGCAATTAAACAACAACAACAGGAGAGTATAAATAGGGATAGAAGGGACTACGGGGAGTCTTTAATAGCTCAAATCATAAAAGAGTCAAACCTCAAGCATGATTACATCACTTATCCAACAACACCTCTAAACATGGAATTGAGCAGGGGCCACGACACGTTCCAGGCATACCCTCATATTCATAATCATATAAACAAAGAAAAGTATCTTTACATAACACAAGATCAATAGTTAATATCCTCAGAGTTGAGGACTCACCAACTTACTTCAGGAGATAGTACTAGCCACGTGGAGGAGGAAGATGATCAAGTGGAGCTCCGGTTCCTACATGGTAACATCATGTAGGCATAGAGTATGCGTTAGTACATTTGAATGTACTAAGTATGTATGATGCAATGCAATAAGAGATAGGCAACATAGTCAAAATGCATACACTTAGGCAAGAGATACTACCCCTCAATTGGTAGTACGGGCCTAGCACCCCCCGACAAAGTGTCCAAGGTATATATCCCTCAACATGGTAATACGAGCCTTGCACCCCCTGGATAGGTGGTCAAGGTATATACCCCTGAACATGGTAGTACGGGCCTAGCACCCCCCTCCTACAAGGTGATTGAAGTATATACCCCTCAATTGATAGTACGGGCCTAGCACCGCCCGACAAGGTGATTGAGGCATAGCACCTCCTCAACAAGGAGTAGTCAACTTGTAACACTATAGATACTGTTCATGAAATCAACACATATATACATCCTTTTCATCATCATAAAGTCACTTAACTCATAAACCATGCAATAAACCTTCAATAACTCAAGAACCCTTAACCGGACATTTTATCAAACAGTTGGTGGGTGTGTAATGCTAGTTCAAAATCATGCAATCAAGACTGAAATCATTTGAGAAAATTTTTTGTAGATCCACCCACCAATACTTGGTAATACCGTCATGCAAGATACATTAAAACCCCTCATCAAATCTCATGGTAGATCATAGATTCGTAAGTCAAAACATGATTAAACAATCAACAATTCATGACCCAACATAATTTATAATCAAATTCATAACAAGAGATACCCATAGTTAATTCAACTTCAAAACATGCAATTTACATAAAAAGGAAGGTTGGGCACCATGCGTGGAAGGACCCAATGGTTGAAACCCACATACCTCAACTTTGAAGATTTCCTTGATGAAGATTCGAATGAGCACTTGAGGCTTGAATGAAGTTCTTGAGATCCGTAAATGAGTTTGGGACACTTGTGTTTGGGTGAAATATTTGTCTAAGTGTTAGAGAGGGTTTGAGGAATGTCTTGAATGATAAGGGGTTGAAAAATAACTATGTATAGGTGTTTTTACGCATAGGGAGGCTTAGGCCCAAGACCACAAGGCGTTAGGGAAAAATAAAAAAATTGGAATCAAAATAAACTGCTTCGTGATGGCTCCGCGTCGCGGAGCAAACGCGCAGTGCTTCTGGAAATTGAAATTTTTGGAAAACAAAATTTTACTACGGTTGCTCTAAAATCGGGGTTATACCATTTTCCACTCAATTTTCCCCCTGATCAAGAATACGAGTGAGATTTTCGATATCAAGCATGGAGTTTGCGGTATATGGAAATTACGAATATGGGCATTTTTGAGGCACGTTTTCAGGCACTTTTTGCGGCGTTTTAGTTATTTACTTTGAGGATGAGCCCAGGACATGTCTTGGTCCCCGTTCTATCTTATAATTAGAGGCATTGTTGGACATCTTGTAGACCTTTTTACGTTTATGTGCTAAGTTTTGTATTCTTAGAATTATGTTAAGGACATGGTTATGTCATTAGGGTTTGATTATGAGCCTATGTTAGGGATTCATGTTGTTTTGTGAAAGATCTTAAGTGCCATATTTCCCTCATAGAGTGAGTCATACTTACTCACCCCTTAGTTTTATGTGCTATGTGAATCCATGTTATTCCCTATCCCCTATGGTATCCCCACAACATGAGTCCTACTTTTCTGTCCCTTAGGATTATTTGTTTATAATTTATATGCACTCCCGAACCGAGGATGTGCAAATGGATGCTACGAGGCTATTTTGGGGACTCCCTGGTTCTCATTCACCATGTCACTCCTATAACCTAGGTACGGGTCATAACATTCTCTCTATCTCATGACACCCTTTACTTTTTAGTCCATCACCAAATAGTAATTACTTCACTAGAATTAAAAAAATTAACTTTAAAATTCTCTTTTTATCCTTAATGAAATGTTACATTAATGGAATAAAATTTTTAGTCCATGTCACGACCCGACCCCGGGGCCGTGACTAGTGCCGATTAGGCACTATTACCGGTACAAAAGCGCAAACTACTACTT
>JAPFFP010095010.1:0-20414 GCA_026153255.1 Solanum medicagineum | reverse complement strand
TGTAAATTACACTACATACACATATGTATATCTGTTTCTGGCTGGCTGAGTTTCCTTGCAGGAGGGTTAGTCAGTAAAACAAAGGAAACTCTGCCGGATTTTCTGTAGGATTATTTGTAGTAATCCGTGCCTTCGTATCCGTAAGGGTGCCTAATCGGCACTAGTCACGACCCCGGGGTCGGATCGTGACAGCATATTTATGATTTCACAAAGAACAACAGTGAAAAGTATGATGTAAATATTGTCTTTAAATATTTTTCTTAATATGTATCTATTATCTCCCAAATTCAATTAAAATGAGACAGAAAGAATAACTTCATAAGTGCACATATTAAACTCACAGTAATTAATGGTATACCACTGATTAGTTTATTATCAAAGTTCCTTTATTACTCGACATTAAAAAAATAAAATCTGTTGGGACTTCTTTTCAAGTTAATTGTATTGAGATTTTTCTTCAATATTTTATACTCTCCTGTCTGAAATTAATTAAATTTTTGAAATTCTTTTTAATGTTTAAAATAGTTAAATTGTTCAAAGTTCAAAAAGAATGTTTGAAACTTTTTCCATATTTGCCCTTTCATTTATTGAAGTTTTATATTTTCTGGGAGATAAATTAAACTACATATTTATGATTTCACAAAGAGCAATAGTGGAAAGTATGATGTAAATTTTGTCTTTAAATATTTTTCTTAATATGTGTGCATTACCTCAGAAATTCAGTGAATACAGGACAGAGAGAGTACTATAAATTCAAATAAATATTACTGTATATGATTGAATATAATTTGTTTTCAAATTATTGCTACCTAAGGGGCATGAACCAATGGTTAGATCCCCGGGCCCGACCCATATTTAAGCAAGCTATGACTCAGATTTGTAGGAAGAAAGGGGCAATAGCCAATTTTTGGAGAAGTAATTAGTATTTAGCCATCGGAAAAGATTCAATAATGACTTTAAAATATAAGTTAATTTTATCTCAAAAAAGAAAAATGTTCTCATCGTTAGTTAATCTGTCCAAAAATATTTACTAACTAGCCAAATAACAAACTCCTAGTTTTAAAAGAGGACAAGGGTATGGAAGAAGGCAATTGCATGAAAGAAGGCAATGATAGTAGATGTTCTTTGATTAATAAGACCTCCTTAAAGAGGCAATAGCATGGCATTGTAAAGCTGCAGTCTGCCAATAAGGAGCAGCGGCATAGTAGGCGTAGTGTGGTCAAGAGTGGAGACAAAGTATTCAATACGACATGTTATGCGTGCTTGCGAAAACATTGTCATTATATGTTATTTCCCTTTCATACCTTTTTCTATTTTCTATACAGCCTTAATCTTATTTGATTGAGATATTTATTCTAAGATTACTTATGTCGAGATTATAGTATTAGCGGTTTTATCACATATGACGAGTGAGATAATAATATTGGGATTAATAATCCCGAAATAGTTAATCATTGTTCTTCAACCAAATGAGCCCTAAAGATATAACAATACTTCTGCCGTCTCATTTAGTTGTCATATTTTTCATTTTTAAAGTCAAACTATATAAATTTTGACTAACATTTTAATATCTATACTTTTCTACCATATTGATAAGAAAAAAATTGCAATCAATAATATTTTTCTTATAGTTTTTAAATATCTAGATTTTTATTTTAAAAATATGTAACACTGTATAATAATATGAAGATTGGAATGAATTCCTTGATTGAATAATCAAACCACTATTATAAGTTATGAAGCTTCAGAAAAGGGGAAATAAAAGAGACAATAATAACATAAAGAAAGAAATGAGGAACCCTAGGGTAGAAGGAGGGAGAGAGACTAAGACAATTGCTAGTATTCACTATTTGCTGATTCTTAGCATCTTCTTTGCCATATGTAATAATTTTATTTCCTCCAAGACTACTCACGTACTGGATCTTTCCTTTTAGATAAAATCTGTCAATCTTGTACTAGGCTTTTTTGGTTCGTTTACTCCTTCTAAGCATGGCCTTATGCCCAAGGACGTCTTCAATTGAATCTGGGTTCAACTCGTTATCAGAATTCATAACATTACCCCTGCCTAAATTGAGAACCTTGTTCGCAAGGTTCAAGTTAAATTGTTCATTAGTAGCATCATCAAGAATAGGAGTTACTTATTCAATTGCAATTTATATATTTCTTTCCAGAAGGCTTGAAGGAACCTTAGATCCCTGTCAGTTACAATGACTCTTGGAGGATCATGAAGTTTGATAACATTAGAAATAAAGCCCACTGCTATAGATTGAGCAGAGAAAGAAGCCAATAAAGGAATAAAATGCTCATACTTAGATAATCAATCGATAACAGACATGATTGTACCTATACCTTTTGAGCTCGGTAAACAAATGATGAAGTCCATCGCACTCTCATCAAAGACCATTTCTGGAATAGGTAAGGTTGCAAGAGTTCGGCTGGAGTATAGTGGACGTCCTTTATTTGTTCGCAAGTTTGACAAATCTTTACAAAGTTCTTGACATCCTTACGCATATTCTTCTAGTAAAAATTGGAGTACACTCTATGAAAGGTGCAAACAACCCCAACATGTCCCCCTAGTGGCGATGAAAAAAATTCTTCAACCAATTGATTGCCTATAGAAAATTCACTAGGAATAACTAAACGCCTCTTTAAAGATATGAGCCCTTCTCGGAAGATATAATCCTTAAACTCCTTTGGATTATTTTGTATGCCCTGTTGTATCTCCACTAACTCAGGGTGAGTTTTGGTAGCTATACATAGTTCCTCGACCCAAGCACGTTCCAAACAGTGATGGCATTAAAGGAGGCCTCTGGAGGGCATGACAAGGTATCAACAACTTGATTTTGCTTCCCAAGCCTATAGTTAATTTTGAAGTCATAACCCAAGAGTTTACCCAACCACTTTTGCTGCTCAGGAGCTTGAATAGTCTGTTTCGTCAGATTCTTAAGGGACTGTTGTGTGTTGGTCAGTAATAATGGTGAAGTGACAACCCAATAAATATTGCCTCTATTTGGCAATAGACTGATTAATGGCAAATATCTCTAGGTGATAATAAGGGTCTTCTGCATACAAGAACTCAATTTTTGGCTACAATAGGCAATGGGGTGACCACCTTGAGACAACACCAATCCAATACTACTCCTATGAGCTTCGTGATGAAATAATATCTTGCTTATGTTGCCAGAGTCATCCCATATTTTGCCAGAGTAAGGGATAAACTTAACTTATGGATTCATTTAATAGGTCTTCTCAGAGGCAAACGAGGAGTCCTACAAATTTTGGTGTGATCATATCATGTGTTGGCTACGTATTTTATGGGATTCAAGTTGTTATATACTCTTACCCAAATTGATGCTCAATACTACTTCTAAAATGGCTTATTGTGCTCATAATTTAAGAGTGAATTTATGCAATTAACTTAATTAGTTTCTTTGAAACTTTGTTCATCTTTAGCTTTTCTCATCTCGTCATTTGTCCTTAAAGGCTATGACCTCAAATCAATGAACACATAAAACATAAGTTTATTTCTCAATTCAATTTGAAAATAAATGTTTAAAGGTAGTCATACTCATGCTCAAAATATGATTAAAGGACTTCTTGCTCAACTCATAGTCAAAAATACAATTTAGGATACTACTTTGTCTCAACTCAATACATGGGTTTGGTTAATTTCAAGACTCATCTAAAGTTCGTGTAAAAGCAAGCATAAATTAATGGCTTCACCCAACGCAACAATGTAACAATAAAAATACATCATTTCAATACAATAAGAGATAACATATGTATATAGTTCAAGAGTTTTCACAAAAAGTAAGGGAAAGCGATTGCAACTCAACTGATAACTTAATACGAGACCAACTTAGTCCAATATTTTATTAGCCTTACATATATGGAATAAAGACTACATAAGCGAACTTGGCTTAAATCTCTAAAACCTTACTTTCTCCTCTTCTCTGTAATCTTTATTCCCCAAAAAGTTTACATATTTTGGGGAGAAACTTAGCTTTGGGTACCAGGATGAATTTCAGTCCCAAAACATCGTAGTATAGGAACTAGGAATATAGAAAATGTCCAGATTGTCCTTAGAATAAAAGTAAAAATGGATGACAAAGATACACAAGTCCCCACGTGGAACCGCTTCCGGTTTAGGTGGACAACCTGGCAAATATACATCTACAGGAATTACTTGTTCCTCCTTAGTTCTCTTTTAAAAAATAAAAATCTGTCAGGATGAAAGTTGAATTAAATTGGCTAAATCCCTAGACTTGCCACAGACTCTTCTAGTTTGTCAATTTTTTCTAAAATTTTCACCTCCAAAAATTCCACTCAGGTCCTCGATGTTCACCCTCGTATAATTTTTAAATTTTTGATCTGGTCTTAACTAGGGTAGCTTAGAGTATTACAATTTTGTTAGCCTTGGTATTATTTAATATGTTTTTTGATAGTGTTTTCAATGTACATAACTAATATCCCTTCCTTTTTAATTTGTTTTTTCTATTTAACTTGCTATAAAAATTAAGAAAATAAAAAAATGTTTTGAATCCTCATGGTCATAAATTAAAAATATATTAAATGTATCAAAATAGTTTTTAATTTTGTGATTTTAGATATGTCACATAGAAAGTTAGAACCAAAAAGTTGTTCAAAAATGAAGTAGACGTTCTTTTTTAAATAAACTAAAAAAAAAGTAGAACAAATAAATTGAAATAATAGGAGTATTATATGGTGTATAACTACATAACAACTTATAAAGATTAGTGTGCTCTTAGTTTGTTGAATTGGTTAATTAGTCAGCTAGTCATAACCATCAAGTTGTTAGTTAGGGTGGTTAGTTGGAGTTAGTTAAGGATGGTATCTATATATATGCATTGTACTTAGTCAAGATAGGTTTAAGGGCAGTAAATTTCAATTCCTTCACTTCCATCTCTTTCTCTCTTCTGTATTGATCTTGCTGCATCATCAATGATGAGCAACCACTGATGCTAGGTCATGATTCTAACATGGTATTAGAGCTAGGTCACTCGATATAAGACCTACCTGCTAAGTGTGCAAGTTGTTGCTCATGAGCAAAACTCAGTAAGAGAAGCTGTCAATTAATAGATCCAGATCGAGAATTGAGCTGATTTTGATTGAAACACTGAAAAAGGATAGAGATTAGAGTGGATCAACAACAATAATCATCTTCTCAGTCGAATACTTTACAGACTGAGAAATTTACAGACATTCATCCTAGAACCCTATTATATCTTCATCTATCGGATACTCCAGGTAGCATTTTGATTTCGCAACAATTAACTGGAATTGAAAACTATACATGAGTTGCATTGTTATCTAAGAACAAAATAGCATTCATAGATGGAACATGTAGAAAGGAACAATATAAAGAAGATTTCGTACATGAGTGGGAAAGGTGTAATGCTTTTGTTCTGTCTTGGATTACTAATTTTGTCTCAAAAAAGTTAGCAAATGGCTTAATGTTTTCAACTAATGCTCATAGTGTTTGGAAGGATTTGAAGAAACGATTTGATAAAAGGAACCTAACTAGGATATATTAGTTACATAGGGAAATATATACCATGAGCCAAGGAGCTCTTACAGTTTCTGAGTACTATTCTAAAGTGAAAAACTTGTGGGATGAATGTGCCTCCTAAGTACCACTCCTAGCCTGTGGGTGTGATAAGTATAAGGAGTATGTAGATCACATGGAAAATCAAAAACTCATTGTTTCTTATCTAGCACACGCAAGTTTACATGGTCAACCCAAGTAATATAGTGGCTCTTTTCAGAAGCCTGATGTCGAACCCAAAGGACTTGTCAATTAATTATTTACTAAGTTATACTAATTGTAATTATTTATTTACGCAGTGAACAATTAATCAAGATGAAAAATATTTTTACACAATCAATGAATGAATCGATCTAAGATTATGGTTAAGCTAATAATCATGCTTAGCCTCTATTTCATCAAATTATTTGATTAGCTAATTGCTGATTCACATGGTTAAAATTACCTGAACAAGGTTGCACGTCTCTATTGGCCTACCTTTATTGACTGCCTAACTACATCGTTGAGCGGGGATAGCCAGACCAATAAAAATGCATTAATGTTATCTTCCCGCATTATGAACCAAGCGAGGTGTAAAGGTAGTTGTCATGGGTCTCCCTTATACGAATCAATCTAGTTTCCTAGTCGAACAAGCTACTTATACTACTGTGTTCTATTCATTCCAACATCTTGAACACAGAATGAACAACTAATTTACGCTTTAGTTGATCAGGCTATGAAGTATAGATAAAAACAATATAAGAACAACTAATATGATAAACAAATATTTCGAATTAATAATGACTAAACAATCATCTTAAAGAAATTAGCAAAAATCATTCAAAGATAAATATAAAAATAAATACAAATGGAGAA
The DNA here is from genome assembly GCA_026153255.1 of Solanum medicagineum. Taxonomy (NCBI): domain Eukaryota; kingdom Viridiplantae; phylum Streptophyta; class Magnoliopsida; order Solanales; family Solanaceae; genus Solanum; species Solanum medicagineum. Next base: position 13,993 of record JAPFFP010095010.1, on the reverse strand, counting down.
GAAAAGATGAAACCAAAATTCTCCGACCTCCACGACGGCTTCTATTTCTCTCTAGGTCAAAAGTTATGTAAAACTTAATTTTATGAAATAATTATAAGTATAGGAAAAAGCCTAAATAAAAATAATTGAGTCCAAAACAAAATGAAAAACCCAAAACAGGAAGGAAATTGGTCTTCATGCCAATGTGTTGTACGCCACCTCAACAACTCACTTGCTGCCACATGGCAACTTCCAGTAAAATTCCACGCAAATTGAAATTGAATTGCAATACGTCAGGTGCAAAACATATGTAATATTATATTATTATATTTAATTAAATCCATTAAGCTGTCTGCTTGAGTTTTCTGGTGTAGTCTTTCTTTTTTAATTCGTTTGAGCTCAATCTCTTTATTTTCATGCCAAATTAATCCTACAAATAAAATACACTATTTAGCACAATCCATAAAATTTATGCTCAAAAGGAAAAATAAAAATATTAAATATGAGGTAAATAATAACTAAAAATATGTATTTTTGGCCCAACATTACCACCCTACACTTACACTTTTGCTCGTCCTCGAGCAACCATTAAAGCTCATAAAAGAAAATCAAATAGGACCATCACTTTGGTGATACAAACAATTTAGATCATCCAAAAATAATCATGTACACTTCCTAATCATTATGCAAAATATACAAATAAATAACAAACTTTTAACCTTCTAGTCTTAAGGAAGGACTCTAACTCATCAAATTTAAGTTGTGCTCACTTGATATCTCAAAGAAGTTAATAACATCACCTATCAATCATGAAACAAGTACCTCACATGAAGAAATAGTACTCATACTCAATTCAAAAGATTGAATATAAATTAAGAACTTTGCATCAAAGAACAACTCTCGCACTCACAAAGAATTCACATGTATGCATAAAGAACCATAGGCTTGGCTATTATGTACATCTCCACTAATTAAGCATGTTTGAATATAATCAAACAGGACTTTAATGAGTTGTAATGTAGGTTAGAGGACGGGTAGGAAAACTATATAATAGTGACTTACACTTCTCTAAGCACTTTGTACTTTTAACTTCATCATCTATTATCTTCTTTTCTTTATATTTTTAACCCTCTCTTCAATTTTTCTTTCACTAGCAATCTCATCTCATTAAGAATGTTTTATTTTTTTTTTCAAATAATTCTTTTCTTTTTTTCTTTTTTTTTTTTGTGACACATTCTTTCAAAGAGGATTTTTTCATCACCATGTAGCTATCATTGATCACCTTTTACCACTTATATATCCTTTTTCTTTAAATTTAATAATTATATTGTTCTATGCTACAGTGATCAAGGAAGCAAGGTGCAAAAATTAGGGATTCAACAAAATTGGATCAAGGTAAAAAATATGGCTAACAACAAAATGCTACAGGCTCAAAAGGGCTAACTAGTTATATAATATCTGAAAAAGTTAAAATTTATCAGACAAATCAAAGAAATCCTAATATCATCTTCTAAACAAAATAATACTTTTTATTTCACTTCAATAGCATGCAGGGAAAGTTCTAGACTTATACGCAAAACATGGAATAATCAAATTATCACCACATATGGCACAAATATCAATCAAGATGGATAAATTCCACTTCTAAGAGATAGGGTCATAACAAACCAAAAAAAAAATAAACTAAGATATATATAGAGTTACAACCATGATCCTAGATGTCAAATAATTTGCAATTTAATTAGCAATAAGCATTCATAGGAAAGTACTACTTAAAATTAGGCCTAAATAGCAAGTACCAAACAAATCAGAGATTTTTTTCTTTTCTCTCTGAAAAAATAAAAAAATAAAAATTTACTTCCTAAAAATAAAAAATAAAAAATACTTGGTTCAAAGGGACCCCCTCGAAAAAGAATCGAAAAGTAACATCAAGGAGCGGACTAAGTGTACTTCTACTAATGAAAAAATAATATTAAAAATAAAAATCTTTTTGTAATTTTTTGAATTTTTAATTTTTTTTTTGTTTTTAACTTTTTTTTTCTGTTTTTAACTTCTTTTTTTTTTTGTGAATATTAAACAAACCCTAAAATACACTCCACTCTAAGCAATATATTTGGAAGAATTCTCACTCCGCACTTGACAAGATGTTATGTCCTCAAAGCATCAATTAAAATTTAAAACAAGGGTTAAGAAACCTCCCTGGGGCCTTTAGACCTAGCTAGAAACTTCTTCTCTCAATATCCATCGAGGGTCGTACGCACCCCACTTAAGCTCAAATTGCTTTTGTGCTTCAAATTTTGGGTACTTAGACTTTCCCTAATTTGTAAAAAAAATAAAAAAAAAATACACAAAAAAGGAAAAAAAATGACACTAAAATAATAAAAAATAGAAACATAAAAAGCTACATTACAATTGGGTTGTCTCCCAATAATCGCCTGATTTAATGTTGCTGCACGACTCAAGTTACCACAAATTTTTCTCTCCACTTTGAAGATATGAATTGCACCCCCAATTTTATATCCATCTTTGTACTTCGCTCAAGGGGCGATGGTATGAAGATAAAGGAACCAATTAATAAGTATCACATCTTACACTTCTTGGCCCTTAGATGAAGAATGTAATTTTCTGATTTTTACTCAATAAATTCATGAATATAGACATATTGTTCCTCTTCCTTACGCTCTTTCATAGGCTCAGATAACTCAATTGATATCTCATCATCCAAGCACAATATAGAAAAATGACAGGAATGAGGCCTAATACGCCCTAATTCATGAATTGTATTATTATTTACATCCTCGTGTGTACTCTTCTCAACATCGACAATTGGTGATTGGACATCATACCCCTCAACCTTTGTGTTCAAGTTAGTCTCCTTGTCATGAACATCTGAGCCAAATTGATCTATCTCTAGTTTGAGCTTAATTTCTGCCAGATGGGTTGCGATTTTTGTGAGTTGAGTTTCTATTATTGAAATTTGTTGAAAACGAGTTATCTCTATGGCTGTCATCACATCCTTTTGTTGCTCTATTATTTGCTTCAATAGCTCAATAATGTGAGCCTTTTGTTCTGCCTGCTCAACTTCATAACCCCTGCCAACATCACAAACAATAGAAGAGTAATAATTGGGATTCGACGGGGGTTACAAGTTTGGACAACCATCCCAATGGCCATCTTGACTACCACATACATGACAAATATTTCATTCAAAGGATTGGATAGGTGCACACAATCCACTCTTTTGGATAGTATGACATTCAATATTCAAGTGGAGTCCATCACAATATTGACAAGGATATCCATCGCGCAACCACCATTTATCCCAATCATCCATATCAATAAGAGTATAAAAGAAGTATTTTTTTAATTTTTTAAAAAATATTTGCACAAATAGTTTTAAAAAAACTATAACCTAGAAAAATAATTTAACTTCTAAGTCCCCGGCAACGGCGCCAAAAACTTGTTGCTTTCCTAGCACACGCAAGTGACGTGGTCAACCCAAGTAATATAGTGGCTCTTTTCAGAAGCCTGATGTCAAACCCAAAGGACTTGTCAATTAATTATTTACTAAGTTATACTAATTATAATTATTTATTTAAGCAATGAACAATTAACCAAGATGAGAAATATATTTACACAATCAATGAATGAATCAATCTACGATTATGGTTTAACTAATAATCATGCTTAGCCTTTATTTCATCAAATTATTTGATTAGCTAGTTGCTGATTCACAGGGTTAAAATTACTTGAACAGGGTTGCATGCCTCTGCCGGCCAACCTTTATTGATTGCCTAACTACATAGTTGAGCGGGGATAGACAAACAAATAAAAATGCGTTGATGTTATCTTTCCGTATTATGAACCAACAATCAATAAATGAATCGATATACGATTATGGTTTAACTAATAATCATGCTTAGCCTTTATTTTATCAAATTATTTGATTAGCTAGTTGCTGATTCACATGGTTAAAATTACCTGAATAGGGTTGCACACCTCTGCCGGCCTACCTTTACTAACTACATAGTTGAGCGGGGATAGACAGACCAATAAAAATGCATTAATATTATCTTCTCGTATTATGAACCAAGCGAGGTGTAAAGGTAGTTGTCACAGGTCTCCCTTACACGAATTAATCTAGTTTCCTATTTGAACGAGCTCCCTATACTATCGTGTTCTATTCATTCCAACATCTCTCGACTAATTTACTCTCTAGTTGATCAGGATATGAGATATAGATAAAAACAATATAAGAACAACTAATATGATAAACAAATATTTTGAATTAATAATGACTAAACAATCATCTTATTAGCTATTATAATCTTAGAACGAGAAGTTTAACTCCACATAGACATGAAGAAATTAGCACAAATCATTCAAAGATAAATGTAAAAATAAATATTAATGGAGAAGAAAAGATGAAACCAAAATTCTCTAGCCTCCACGACGGCTTCTATTTCTCTCTAGGTCAAAAGGTATGTAACTATGGAATATTTATAACTGTAGAAAAAAGCTCCACCTAAAATAATTGAATCCAAAACAAAGTGGAAAACCCAAAATCGGAAGGAAATTGGTCTTCACGCCACTGTGTTGTACGCTGCCTCAACAACTCACTTGCTGCCACGTGGCAGCTTCCAGTCAAATTCCATGCAAATTGCAATTGAATTGCAAATACGTCAGGCGCAAAGCATATATAATAATATATTATTATATTCAATTAAATCCATTGAGCTGCCTGCTTGAGTTATCTTTTGTAATCTTTCTTTTTTAATTCGTTTGAGCTCCAAATCTCTTTATTTCGCATCAAATTAATACTACAAATAAAATACACTATTTGGTACAATCCATAAAAATTATGCTCAAAAAGAATAAACAAAAGTATTAAATATGAGGTAAATAATGACTAAAGATATGTATTTTTGGCCCAATATCACTCATACAATTTCTGATGGGCCTAAATGAGACATTTGCCAATCCAGAAGTCAGATTCTGATGACAATTCCTTGTCCTAATGTAAATTAGGCCTACAACATGATCATGAAAGATGAGAGTCAGAGAGTTCAATCTAATATGATTTTTGCGTCTGTTCTATCAATTCAACAATTAGACATCAGTGATTCTACAACGTTAGCTTCTATTCAACTTAGCAAGTTCAAAAAATCAAGTGAATTATATTGTGAACACTGTCACTTAAGGAACCATACCATAAAGAACTGCTATAAGCTTATAGGGTATCCAACTGATCACAAGTATGAGAAGAAAAATGTTATGGACAAAGGTGATAGGAAGCCACACTATGGAGAAGAAAGGCAAAGATTTGAAGGAGATAGATCACGCAGGTTTGCTGGAAATAGGAGGCAACATGCATACAATACATATATTAAGGACGAGGTTGAAAGTGAAAGGAATAAGACACAACAGAATGGTCAATACAATGTTAATCATCTGGAGAGAAACTTGGATACTTAAAGTAGCTCATCTACATCAATACTGGTACCCGCCTTTACACCTGATCAATATCAACACATCATAAAGCTACTGGATAATGATATTGCATTACAAAGGGAATATGGTAAATATGGCAGGTATGAATCAAAATCCTGCTATTTTTTTAAGTTCAAGAGCTTTTTCTGTAGGTTTAGATATATCTTCTTGGGTAGTTGATATTGGAGCTACTAATCATATGCTCTATAATCTGGAATCCTTACTTAACTTTTTTCTCATACCCTCATGCTTTGACAAAGTTTATCTTTGTAACTGTCAAACAACTAAAGTTCAACACATTTGTACAGTAAAACTTTTTGACAACTGTATGTTTCACAATGTGCTACATGTACCTCATTTTGAAAACAACCTCTTATTAATTTCTAAACTTACCAAAGAACTTCGTTGTTGTGCTTATTTCTATCCTCATTTTTGCCTCTTTAAGGACCTCTACACTAGCAGGATGAAGGGGATTGGTAAGAAAAAGGAAGGCATATATTTGCTTCCAACTACTAAGACATCACCTGTCAAGGATCCTATTACTTCCTCACTTTGTTCTATCTCTACTAAAGCTCCTCAACACAATTCCATATCACTTCAAGATTAGTCTTCAATCTAGCATCTCAAATTTAGACATGCACCAATAACTGTTCTTTAGAAGATTTAGTCTATTAAGACTTCACTAGGTGACAAAGAGTCCAAGTTCTGTTCTGTGTGTCCTTTTGCTAGACAGACTAGGTTTCCTTTCCCTAGTAGTAATACAAAGTCTAGTATACCTTTTGAACTTTTATATGTGGATATTTGGGGACCATACAAATAATGTACTTACAAAGGTTATAGATACTTCCTTACTATTGTTGATGACTATTCTAGGATTACTTGTTAAAATTGAAAAGTGATGTTATTGTTCACATTACTTCCATTACCAATCTTGTTAAGAATCAATTTTTAGCATTCATCAAACTAGTTAGGTCTGACAATGATTTGAAATTCTTTAATGCTCAATGTAATTTTTTTTTTGACTCTCTTGGTATTATTCACCAAAGTTCATGTGTACATACTCCTCAACAAAATGGAATTGTTGAGAGAAAACACAAACACTTACTTAAAATGGCTAAAGCTCTTAAATTTCAGGCTCATATACTATTAAAATTTTGGGAGAATGTGTACTCACTGCAACATATCTCATTAACAGTCTTCTATCTACTATTTTATCCAATAAATCACGCTATTAAATGTTCAATAGTTACTATCCTAGTCTGACTCACATTAAGGTCTTTGGTTGTCTTTGCTATACTACCAAGCATAATTCTCATGACATGTTTTCTCTCGAGGCTACACTTTCTGTCCTTATGAGATCCTCAGACACAAAGAAAGACATCAAATTATATGACATGTCCTCAAGAACATTCTTTGTCAGTATGGATGTTGCTATAAAGAACACATCTTCCCTTTTCAACATCCCAGATCAACTTTTTTGCCATCTGAGTCCACCAGTAATACACCTCTTTTTCCATCTATTTTAGCATTCCCTCATCCTCTTGATGAACCATTGCTGACACAGTCATTAATTAACATTCCTCATGTTCCTAGACCATCTGCTTCTCCACCTTTATCTAATGATCCCATTGTACCATCACCTACACATGATATTCCTACTTCATCTGCTAGTGTTCCACCTTTTACTTCTAGAAGATCCTCTAGAACTTCAAACCACCAATCTGGCATACTGACTATGTCACCAAATTCACTATCCATCATTCTATATCAAATTATATTACTTACTCTAATATTTCACCTTCCTACAGAGCTTATCTATTAGTTTTTTCCTCTTTCATATCAGAACCTGCATCTTACTCTCAAGATGTCTAGGATCCCAATTGGATTCAGGCTATGGATCAAGAGATTAGTGCTCTAACAAACAAGAATACTTGGGATGTTGTAGATTTTTTCCTGCAGGAAAAAAATCAATTGGTTGCAAGTGGGTATACAAGGTAAATACAAGGTTGATGGTTCTATTGAGAGGTACAAAGTCAAGTTAGTTACTAAAGGGTTCACACAGCAAAAGGAGTGGATTACCATAAAACATTTTCTCCAATATTCAAAATGGTGACATTCAGAACAGTTATAGCCTTAACTGCTCAATCTCACTTGTCATTGTTTCAGATGGATGTTTACAATGCCTTCCTCCAAGGTGATCTTTTGGAGGAAGTATACATGACCTTACCTCCCGGACTTAGCAGCTAGGGGGAGCATAAAGTATGTAGTCTACTTAAGTCCTTATATGAACTAAAACAAGCTAGTAAGCAATGAGATTTAAGCTAACCAGAGCACTCACTCACTCTGGTTTCACACAAAGTAAGATGGATTACTCATTGTTTACTAAGAGAAATGAAAAGGGAATTGCGATCATACTCGTTTATGTTGATGATCTACTCATCACAGGTAGTGATAAGGCACTTATACAGGAAGCCAAGGAAATCTTGAATCATAATTTCAAGATGAAAGACCTATGTGAATTGAGATACTTTCTGGGGATAGAGTTTGCAAGATCAGACAAAGGCATGAAGATGAACCAAAGAAGATATGCATTAGAGATAATATCTGAATGTGGTTTAGGGGAGGAAAATGTGTTGCAGCATCGCTTGAACAGAACCAAAAATTAACTGACATGGAGTATAATAAGATGTTTGAGACAAAAGATTATGATCCAGAATTAAATGATAGAAGTCAATATCAAAGACTCATTGGGAGGTTATTATACTTAGGGATGACTAGACCAGACATCTCATATGTAGTACAACACCTTAGTCAGTTTATGCATGCACCAAAAAGGTCACATTATGAAGTAGCACTACACGTGGTAAGATACATCAAGAAACAACCTGCACTTGGACTTCTCATGAGCAGCAGAAACTCAAGGAAAGTTAGTGCATTTTGTGATGCAGACTGGGCATCTTATCTATTATCCAGGAAGTCAATAACAGGTTTTGGTATAAAAAATGGAGAATCATTGATATCTTGGAAGTCAGAGAAACAAAGCGTAGTCTGTAGAAGCTCACAAAGGCTGCGTACATGAGTTTGGCAACCACATTGGCTGAGCTAGTGTTGTTATAAAACTACTTAAGGAGTTGGGAGTTGTTGTGGAATTACCTATGGAGCTACATTGTGACAATAAGGCAGCATTACATATAACATCTAATCTCATGTATTATAGATAGGACCAAACATATAGAGATAGACTATCATTTCATCAGAGAAAGGTTACAGAAAGGATTGATCACAACAACATATTTTGCAAGTAGAGACCAATTAGCAGACATCTTCACAAAGGCCTGGGGAACTAGTTGCACACTGATATGGTGTTCAAGTTGTGACTATTAGATATTTTTCATCACCCGACTTGATGGGGAGTGTAGAGATTAGTGTGCTTTTAGCTTGTTGAATTGGTTAATTAGTTAGTTAGTCAAAACCATCACGTTATTAGTTAGTTAGGGTGGTTAGTTGGAGTTAGTTAAGGATGGTATGTATATATATGAATTGTACTTAGTCAAGACAAGCTTAAGGACAGTAAATTTCAATTCCTTCACTTCCGTCTGTTTCTTTCTTCTGTATTAATCTTGCTGCACCATCAATGATGAGTAGCCATTAATGCTAGGTCGAGATTCTGACACAACTCATGTTATTACCAATGTCAGAGTTGTTAATACATGAATAAGCATTATAAAATAAAACTACCCTTGAATACACCAATCAAACAATGACTAAACAATAATCACATTCTAACTAATCTCACTATTATTACTTTATTTAATAGAGTATTATTTTTATATATCCTACCAAACCGATCAAAATTACATTTGTATTCAGCTGGGTATTGCCAATGGTTGTATGAGATTCTAGACTTGTCCTCTTCTCTTGCCAACTGTACCTCTTATTCTAATATTTCTATTTCACGTGACACAAAAAAAAATTATTTTGCTTGATGAAATAGGAAGTGATATTTTGTTACTACAAATTGTCAAATGCGATAAAAAATAGTCATAGAATATCATACTCAAGATTAATGACGTTTTAATAGGTTTACGATTTTTAACATGGTGTCAAACACAATAAGCTAAGGTTATAATATTTGAATTCTCCCACCACTCATTTACACAATTTTTTGTTCATGTAGCTCAAAAAGAAAGAAATACAAATAATGAGGAAATGCAGACAAATTAATATTAACGAAAATAAATAATGTGATCTTTCTCTAACGGTATGACCTTATAGATTCTGGTCCTCATCAAATTCAATGATATAACATCTTTCTCAAAGTTGCCAAGCTTTGTAGACAACATATAATGATCTTATTATATTACTCCTTTTATTTCATGGTAATTGAATTATAAGGTAATGCATACTTTATTAAAAATAATATTTAAGAACATAATTTGAATTATATATTTCACTTTTATTCTTTTATTTATTTTCAAATGAGGTAATTTCTCCCCCCAAAAATATAAAAAATTATTAAAAAAATGAAAAGGGTTGAAGCCTTTGAGAGGCGGGGGAGAGAGGAAAGGAAGTTAGTGTTGAATTAATTAATTATTTTAAAAAATTTAAGTTGTGCTTAAACATATATTTTATTAGGAAAAAAATTTTAAAGTCTCGTGAGTGAGGGTGAAATTTCACCCATAAACTAATCTGGATCAATTTGGAACTTAAAAATTTTGAAGATGAATTTCTAAAAATTGGCCAAAATTTTATGAATAAATATCACTTCTTCTGTTTCAAGAATGAACTAATTTAACTTAATACAAAATTTTAAAAAATAATTCTTTTTTAATTTTATAATGTAAAATTAGATAAAACCAAAAAAAACTCACTTTTTTTAAAAATTGGTTAAAAAAAAGTAAATTATTTTTTGAAACTTTTATTTTGTTTTTTAAACAATTTAGACCATAGTAACAGTTAGCATGGTCAAACATGAAAATATGTTCATAGACCATAGTAGCCTAGCGCGTAGCTGCGTTAATATTCACCATAGATATATAGGGCAAAAGGGAGGATCTTTTAATTTGTTGAGATAAAAATTAAAATAGATTTTGATACAGTGATAAAATTACTTCACACATTTAATCAGAAGATTCATGTGTGAGGATTGAATATGAAGAAAATACTATTGAAAACATAACTTTCGAATGAATTTTACAATATATAATTCAAATTTAATCAAAATTTTCAATGAAAGTATAAATATGAAATAATTTTTTTAAAAAAAAAATTGTAGAGATAAAACTTAAAAAATTGGAAGTGTTTAATAGTGGTATATTAAATGTAGGCATTACAGGACTCGTGATAGCTATGACACCTATCTAACAATCACTTTCATAAAATTGACACTAGACATTCATTAAAACCAAATACTATAATAAAACAATTCGTTCCTTTCTGCAACTATGCCCGCTTCCACATTTTACTTCTTGTTATTTTATTTTTTAATATCAACTTAATTAAATTTTAATAGATTAATTTAATATTTAAATTATTAAAAACTATTCAAAAAATATAATAAGTTATAATTTTTAATGTTATGTATAATAATTTTTCTTATATTAATATTATTAAAAATATATTTTAAGATATTGATCAAAATTTTTATAATTTAATTTTATATAATAAAATAATGACAAGTAAAAATAAACGGAGAAAATAATTCATTGGATATCAAAATTTTCTTCAGTGTAAGTCAGTTCCAAGTAAAAGCTCTAATGCCTCTTCCCTCTGCGTTTGGATTATTCAAGTTGTCAGCAGCGGATAAATTTGCTCTTTATTTAACTAGAAATTTTTAAATTTGAGCTCATGCTATAAATTTTTTTTTTCTAAAAAGTATTTTCTAAAATTGAGTCATATGCAATGTAACTTTGACTTAAGTTTGACTACAATATAAGTATCAGATAAATTAGAAAAAATGCAAGCCAAAATAATTATAATGATAATATTATACCATATAAATATTCATATTACTATTATATTTAAATTTTGTAATACTCTCTTTCTGCCCATGTAATTCATTTCTGAAGCTTACACGTGTAATCTTCTTTTATTTTTAGTAGTACTTAATTTCTCAAAATTTTTTCTTTTAAGATGACAGGTATATTTTATTGGCTGAAATACTTTTTTAAGATGAAAACTTTATGGAAAAAAATAAGAAAAATGATTAAAAAATGAGTTAATATAGGAAAACAGATTTCATAAATTGATTGACAATTTATGAAATTTATGAAGAAATTCATTTTATGTAAGATGGATATGATGAGAGAGAAGCTAGCTAGTTTTATATCATTACACATGGATCTATCAACAAACAACATATCCAATAGGTACTTAGGAGTGTACAAAATTGAATCTAATGGTATTGAATCAAATAGGAAAAAAAAAAAAGGATTAATTAGTGATTTGGTTTGATTCAATTTGGTATTGAAAAAATTAACTATATTTGAGTTAGTTAGATTTTAATTAAAAAAAATCAATTTGAGATTAAATCACTCTAACATTATATAATTTTAAAATTTCATTTTATACATAAAAATATTAAGTTTGAGATAATTTCTAAATATTTCTTCTACTCTTTCATAATTTTTATATATTAAATAATGTTTCATATTTGAGAGTTAGAATTTTGACTGGTTCAATAAAGATTATAATCATAGATATCAGTAAATTCAATAAGGTCAAATCAAAACTAAATCAATACTAATGTTAATTAAAAAATAAATAAATTATGAAGCTAGAGAGACATGTATTATATATTAACAATGCAATAATATACTTTGAAAGAATTACAGTTTGCAGCTATAGTAGGATTTTGTTGTTATTTTCTCGCACCTCTCCTTCTCTTCCTTGCCTCTTTCCTCTCTCTCTCTCTACAATCTTATTCGCCTCTCTCCTGTTTAGTGATACAAAATACAAGTACATATGTATTTGTTGATATAACATGAATAGAAACGATAACATAAATTCTACAAATACAAAAGCTAAACTTGATGCAATCATATTTGGATACAAATTGTTTGTTAATGCAACTGATACAACATTGATATAAATGATAACAATCAACTGCACAAATACAAATATTGAACTTGATATTAATATTGATACAATTTTATTTATTGATACAAATTGTATCTGATATAAATTCTACGTGTTAGTTCTATTGTATTCATTGATATAGCTAGATATATACTAATTATGTGTATACAATTATCCAGCGAATATTAATTACAGTAGTTGATACATATACAAACTAATTACATATATACAAAATTATCCAGCAGATATACAAATATAATTCACTTCTCTCCTCTCTCTACCCTCTTTCTTTCTTGCTTACTCACTCGCCTCTCTCCTTCCTTTCTCTATCTCACTTGGTTGCATCTCTCCTCGCTTTCTCAATCCTGCTCGCCTCAATAAACTGGCGGATTGACTTACGAAACCCCATCTACGGGTCGTAGGCTAGTCTACGACTCGTAGACTGAAGGTTTCGTGAAAATCTTGGAATCCAAGCTCGGGAAAGTTACAAGGTCATGTATGATAAACTCCTATGGGCCACAGAAGTCAATCCGTAGGAACTTGGCAAATTTTCGGTATCCCCCAACCGACGACCCATAGAAGCTACTGTGATCCATAGTTGGATCATATAAATTGGGACCTAAAAACTAACATGGAGACACTTTTCATGAGACAAAGTTCACGGGTCGTAATCCCATCCACGACTCGTAATCCAGGGTTCGTAGATGGTTCCCCTAAAATTCTGCTCGACAGGGTCTTATTAAAATTGTCATAACATTTTACTCAGAACTCCAAATTAGATAATCTTGATGGCATTAGAAATAGGATTCAGAGACCTTTAATTTGATAAATTATGGGCCACCTAACTCTTTATATTCTAGAATATATGATTATTTGAAGTTGATCCTTTTATAAATTCATGTTAAAACTTAGTTGAAAGAAATTCTTTGTACTGGGCTTGATGTAAAGGATCCATTATGAACTTAACCACATCTAATACACCTTGAATACTTAAGAATTGATCATAGCACATTTATACTACTTAGAAGACATTGTAATTACCTAATTTTTATAAAGTCATATATTGAAACTCAATCACTAAAAAACTTTTAACTTAATTTTGTACTAGAGGATTTTTATGACCTTAATTCATCTCCAAATCTATTTTTCACATTAAAGGGTTGACTTTAAAACCTACCTCAGTGAAGGATCATTCGGTGTAACCTTATATATATGCATATGTGGATGGCTCGTTCTTAGCTAAAAAAATTAGGGGCTTTACATTATTTTAGCATGATTTATACTTTTAAAGTATGTTCATTTTCATTTTGACTTATTAATTGATAGTATTTGTTTTATACGATTTTATTACAATTTCCGGTTTAATATTTTTGTCACAGCCCGACCCCGGGGCCGTGACTAGTGCCGATTAGGCACTATTACCGATACAAACACACGTATTTACATT
>JAPFFP010095000.1:0-20415 GCA_026153255.1 Solanum medicagineum | reverse complement strand
AAAGAAACCCACATACCTTAGCTTGGAGATGAACTTGGTGAAGATTGGAGATGGAGACTTGAAGCTTAAAGAAGAACTTTGAAGGAGAACCTTAGCTTGGGATGAGGGTTTGGGACTTGAGTTTGCGGAGTGAAAATATGACTAAGTGTTTTAGTGAGTATTGGGGAATGTTTGGGATGATATGAGGCTGAAATTAGGCTAAGTATAGGTAAAAACACGAATGGGAACCCTTGGGCCCAAGACCCAAAGCCTTGGAGCCGAAAACAGAAAAATGCTCAATATAAGGCACTTGCGCGTCATGCTAGTGTCGCGGAATACACACTGGAAATTGCGTTCTTGAATTTTCGTAATTACTAATTCTTCGCTCTTAAATCAGGATTAGACCCTTTCCCCCTAATTTGGACCCACTGAACAAGAATCCAAAGTCGGATTCTCAAATTAACAAATGAATTTTGTGATATATGAAAATTAAAATTTTGGGCATTCCCAGACACTTTTTTGGGCACTTTTTTGGGTCGTTACAATATCTCCCCTTTGGGAACATTCATCCCAGAATATAAAAAAGACGTACAAGACAAGTTCGATCATCAACAAATCAGCCCCTACAAGAATGCAACATATGATGTAAAACACCATTTTCAAAATCTCAACATAAGTGTAAAATCATCATAACCTTGCCAATTTAAATATGAATGCATATGAATGACGTAGGGGAGAAACATAAGACTTGGAAACACATGAAGAGTCGTTATCCTAGGCTTGATTGGAGTGAGTGGGGTACGAATATCGCTCCCATAAGACCGCTTTGGCTTCCTTGGAGACACCTTTGACTTGATGATCCTTTCAAGATGGACTTAATGAACACCACATCCTCATTAATCAACTTCTCCATTGATCCATCCAACCTCAACTGGGACCTTCTTCCAAGTCAACTTATCCTCCACATCATCCACCATCTCAAAGAGTTCCATAGCACTTAAACCACCAACACATCTCCTCAACCTAGAAACATGAACAACCGGACAAACCATAATCATATCCCTGGTCAAATCCCATCCATATGCAACCTTACCAACTTCCTCTACACTCTAAAAGGCCTCAAAACCATAAACTCATGTCAAACTTAACCACTCCTATTCCACTTGTCGCCATGAACTACCATCTCCCCCTTAGGAGACTACTTCAACTCTACCATCTTCCCACCCAAAACTTCCAACTCTAATAAGGCGAAATAAAGGCCTTGCTTAATCTAGACCTCTTGACCAAGGAACATTTGGAACCATCAAGAATGCTATACTACCATGCTCAACTTCCCTTAACTTAACTTCCAATCTAACCAATCGATCGACCCCACTAGTCTCCTCCTTGCAACCATCAACAACACATGCTAGGCTACCTAAAGCAGCTACCACAACATTAGCCTTAATGGTGAAAAATAATGCACACCCATTTCATAATCCTTAAGAATTCTAACCACCTTCTTACTATCCACAATGCACACCTATCATATTTAGCAAACAACCTCTCATTTCCCCAAGGCTTACGACATTACCCCCAAATGATTCACAAGCTCTACATAAATCAATACCTCATCACTAAAGACCACCACAAACATACCAAGGTAGGGTTTTAAGACCCTATTCATGAAACTCAATAGACACAACAGGTGTACAAGCCCACCTCATAACTCCACCAATAATCAAAATGCTCATTCCTAGTTCAAAAGGGGACTTAGGGATATCACCTACCCTTCTCCACACTTGAGAACAAAACCCGAACCTCAAATCAACCTTAGGGAAGTATCCACCCCATTGGAGTTGACCAAATAGATCGACCATCCTTAACCAACATATTACAACCTTATGGGTTCTATACTCATTAGAAGTATGCTATGCAGGTAGCCCAAACTACCACAAGACCTCTAACCCATCAAGCTAAGTTCAACCAAGATCACAAAAAAAGGCTCTATGTAACATGAACATGGGGCAACCCTTATAAACCCTCCCCCCTCTCTCAATCCATCAGTGCTAAGTCGTCATCACACAAGAATGCTTATAATATACATATACATACTTTCAAAGAGGCAATAGTTATTTTTCTTTCCGAGTCATTTCAATGCACAATTAGGCTTAAAACCCAAACACCATTCATAATAATTCATACTTAGCTCAAATGCCAAAATCATGATTTCATAGTCATAATATTCATGCATAAGAATAGCCCATCCATACACAAAATGGTGCAAGCACCTCAAATGCTCCATGAGTCAAAAACCAAAGACATATGTGTGATCACAATATTGTCATAACCAACATTTTGTCGAATCCATACCATAAAACAAAATTGGACTTAACCCATAACATAATTTCTCAAAATAATTCATGTACATGAATGCATATGCTATGATTAATGAGGGAATGACATGGGTAATTAAGACTCAATCTAAAATCAATATTTATAATATGAAATTGAAGTGAAAACTTAATTAATTCCACATTTAAATCCATAGTGTAATCTCTCATGCATAAGTACTTCATAAAGGGGACATGCATACTTATAATTTCATAAACCCAAAGTAAATCCTCAAGTAATGGTTTAAATCACATTAAAATCATCAAATAAGCACTACCCATGCATCAATAGAATTTTAGGAATCATAATATTCAAAACTCCAAATTAAAGTAAGAGAAATCCATGTAGTTTTTCTTTAAAATAGTTTTGGGTCTCGTCGATTAGAAGGGATCAAGGATCAACCCTCGTACACATGAACCCTACTAGCTCCATTGAATAACATAAGAAATATCAACTCCCCGACCTATCAAATCACCTCATTTAAAACGTCAGTCACAACATTGGCCTTACTTAGGGTCAACTAAGTTATAAGGGAAACGATAGAAGAGAACTTATTCACAAACTCCCACTAATAGCCCATTGATCCCTAAGAAGCTCCTAATCCAAGGAAGTCAAGTTCTAGGCTAATCTCTAATCACCTTCGTCTTACTAGGGTTCACCTTAATACCATCACCCGGCATCACACGACCTAGGAAGGCAGCCTCTTACAACCAAAATCTCCATTCCTCCTATTTAGCATCCCACCTTTTTCCTTAAACATTGTTGTACTACCCTCAAAAGACTCATATGTACTACCTCATTAGGGAACACAAACCATCATATCATCACCAAAACCACCATAAGCCTATTAGAGTGGGGGCTAAAAGATCCTATTCATGAGACCTGAGGCATAACCGGCGCACTAGTCAAACCAAAAGACACTAACCCAATATCGAAATATCGGAAAGGGACATTCAAGGCCTCATCTACCACCACTAAAAACTCAATAACAAAACAACTTAGGTTTTACACCTCCATTCTTACAAGATGACAAATGCAACCCCTTAGAGGCTCAATTGTACCCTAAGACAAGAAATGTACATACCTCTTTTGCTACCACTTGACAACCTCCCACTTCAAGACGGGTTCATTAGGGATTCGGGTTCTAGCTTTATGGGTCCTACCATCCATGACGACACTGCATGCATGTACCCATTCCATCCCTATAATGACATTCAAATCAAACATGCCACTCCAACAAACCATAAAGCAAGATCTGATGCAATACAAATTTGAATCAACACCTATGAACCTCTTAAAAAATAATATTCCCAACAAAAGGATAGACAACAAAGATCCACACAACACCTTGGGCACATGAGAAGCCCCACTAGCAACCAAAATAATAGAGAAGAAATAGTGGCACACTGGGCCTAACAATACATAAGAAGACTTCAACTTACCGATAATAGCATCGGGAATCTCATCCCCTCTTCGAGTCACTTGACCAACATGACCACGTTGATTTAAAGGTCAACCATATGGGCAAATCTGAATTCTGTGGCCTATCTCACCACACTCAAAGCATACACTCATGTTCCTCTAACATGCGCCACTATGAGTCCTCCCACATTTTGGGCATCTAAGATGAGTCATCCCTTCATCACCCTCCTTACGCTTATTGCATTTCTGAGGACAATCGCTCCTCTTATGTCCCACTTCACCGCAATCAAAACAAGCATTGGTGCCCTTGAAACATGGGCCTCTATGAGCCTTATCTCATGTAGGATAAATAGCATCACCTTTATCCTTGAGACTTTGGAAGTTTCCTTCAACACGGCCTCTTGGCCTCATTATCTCTCCTCTTACCATTTGAAGTCCTGGAAGCACCCACTTGTTGTTTGAAATGAGTTGCCAATTTTTTTGCCTTTTTGGCCACTTTCCGTAGAGCATTGCAAATCTCCGCATTCATCTTATCACTATCCTGCGTACCCTAAGACATATCCTGGAATGTAATGGCTTGGCGTTAGCAATAAACCATAGGGGATCTAACTCTATCGCATGACATGGATCATGAAAAAGTAGAACATCTCTGAGAAAGCCTCATAGCCTCCTACTCATAGTTGTGGTGCACAAAATCGACATGGTGTATTGGACTCCAAGGATCAATCAATCTAGTGCTATGATACCAAGTTTGTCACGATCCAAAATAGGGCCTAGATGTGAAATGGTAAATGGAGAGCCCGAAGGGTCCCCAAACAAGCCTATTAACATAGTATTACATATCATTGGTCGCGAAAGCATTTAAATGACATAAAAGAGTAGAAATAGGGGCAATGGGACTAAGGGGAAAAGCTTACCCAACATCGTAATCAAGGGACAAGAGTCAAGGCTCACATTATAGATACATAGCATGTCCAACAACACCTCTACCATATTGATACGAGCGGGAGCCAAGACAAAGATACCGGGATCACACTTATAGTCAAATAGAAAGTAAAGAAGAGTGTTCAATACATAATAAGAGAAATATATACTAAGGTCCCTGAAGTGGAGGGCTCACCAATAGCTTGAGTAGTACCGAACTAGCCATGAAGTGGAGAAGGATAATCAACTTGGGCTTCGATCACTACATGGTGATATCATGTAGGCAAGAGTATGCGTTAGTACGTTAGAATGTACCAAGTATGTATGATGCAATGCAACAATAAGTAGGCATCATAATCAAAATGCATAATATTAAGAAATAGACATAATATACAATATGACATGTATGATCAATGCTTAAGTAAAACATGCTTAACTAACTCTTGCTCAGATAGGATATCATATGTGTAGAAGAGACCAAGCTAGCTATTCAAGGTATAAACCCCTTAGTAGTTGTGTGGTATAAACCCCTCATATGGTTGATGGTAATCACACCTTACCAACATGGTGATGAAGTATAAACCCCTCGCATGGTTGATGAGTTTAAACCCCCAATATGGTTACCAGGGCTCTTCTCACCCCGGATCGAATGCAACACTTTATATAGATTATATCATATACATAAGCTCATTTTATCATCCATTAGTCATCCATATCATATCTCATGCTTTGGACCTTTAACTCCTCAAGAAACCACATTTGGACATTTTATCAAACATTTAGAGGGTGTAAAGTGGTAGTATAAAACCATGCAAATTTGACATGAAATAATGTAAGAAAACCCATTGTAAAACTATCAATCAACACCTTGCAACACCCTCATGGCATATACATCAAAGCCCATTCTCAAATCTTACAATAAATCAAAGATTTATAGCTCAAAACATGGCAAAACAGTCATAACTGTACATAGCTTTAAAACACATATGAGAATCCTTGGGCAAAATACCCAAAGCCTTGCACCGGAAAATAGAAAAATGCTTAAAATAAGGCACCGGCGCATCGTGCCAATATCGCGAAATACACATTGAAAATTGCTTTTTTGAATTTTCGTAATTGCTAATTCTTTGCTCTTAAATCGGGGTTAATCGTTCTTTCCCTAATTTGGACCCCCTGAACAAGAATCCGAAGTCAAAGTCTCAAAATAATGAAAGGATTTTGAGATATACAAAAATTAAATTTTCGGACATTCTAAGGCACGTCTTTAGGCACTTTTTGTGGTCGTTACAATTATGATGCCTTTCTCTTCTTGCATTGAATCTCACATACTTAGTACATTCAAACGTACTAACCCATACTCTATTCCTACATGATGTCACCATGTAGGAACCGGAGCCCCACTTGAGCATCCCCCTCCACGTGGCTAGTACAACATCACTCAAGCTTGTTGGTGAGTCCACCATTTTGAGGACATTTATGATCTCTTGCTATGAATTAAGACTTTATCTCTTTTGATTATGTTTTGACTATGAGGGTGAGCTAAATTGCTTTGTCTTGGCCCCCACTAAGTATGTATTTGTAGAGTTGTTATTGGACAAATTATGTATTATGTTTGAGCTTTGACTTATCTATGTTATTTAAGTATAAAACTCTCTCTCCCCCTTAGTCCCACTTCCCCTTGTTCATATTTCTTATGTTGTATTATATTGCTTTCGTGACCAAGGATGTGTAATGATATGCTATAAGGCTTGTTTGGAGTTCCTTCGGGTTCCCCATTTGCTAATCATGTCTAGGCCCTAGGCTTGGGTCATGACAAATATGGTATCAGAGCACTAGGTTGATAGATTCTCAAAGTCCAAAACACCTCATCAATTAGTCTTATTCATGGTTGTGTTGTGCACCATAACTATGAGTAGGAGGCTATTAGACGTTTTAGGAAATGTTTCCCTTCTTCATGTTCTTTGTCATGCCATAGAGTTGGAGTAAGTTTTTCCCCTAACGATTGTTCTTTGCTATGCTAGATCATGCTGAACACAAGAGGAAGACGGGCCCGCTCCCAAGGAGCAATCGGCCAATGGGGAGCTTCAGAATGCTCTCACCTTTCTTGTGTAAGTTGTGGCTAATCAATCCAATCAAGGGGCCTAAGCCCCTCATGCTCCTACACCGGCTTCGCAGGTGAGAGACTTCAGAAGAATGAATCCCCTATAATTCTATAGGTCAAAGGTTGATGAGGACCCTCAAGAGTTCATTGATGAGGTCTACAAGATATTGACTATTATTGGTGTGAGGCCGGAAGAAAAAGCAGAGTTGGAGGTGTACCAACTCAAAGGAGTTGCACAAATATGGTACAACTAATGGAAGAAAGAGAAGGGAGTTGGCTTTGTGGTGCTTTGGGACGAGTTCAAAGTGGCTTTCCTTAATCGGTTCTTTCCTCTTGAGCTTAGCGAAACTAAATTGGTGGAATTCCTGAATTTGAGACAAGGGTTAATGAGTGTGAGGGAGTATGCCCTCAAGTTCAACTAATTTTCAAAGTTTGCTCCTTACTTGGTTGCCAATCCAAGGTCTAGAATGAACAAGTTTGTGATGGGGGTGTCCGACTTAGTGAGTGAATAATGCTGGTCTGCTGTGTTGATTGGTGACATGTGCTTGTCCCGTTGATGACCTATAATGAGCAAATGGAAGAGGAGAAGTTGAGGAAGAGGAGGAGTAGAGAGGCCAAGAGGGCCCGTATTGATGATAAGTTTCAAGGTTCAAAGGATGGGTTCCATCAAGGCCAAGGGTCTTCTAATGCTCTTAATGGAAGGATTGCTAATGATAACCCAAGACGCCATGGTGGTACTAGTGGAGGGCCCAAGCCCAAGTGCCTATGTGTAGGAAAAACCATGGTGGCCCCTATTGGAGGAACTCTAGTGCTTGCTTTGGATGTGGTGAAAAGGGTTACCGGGTTGTTGATTGTCCCCATGCTCAAACCGAAGGTAGAGATGAGGTTCTCGATGTTGCTATCGGTTTGTTGAAGTTTCCTTGGCTTTGTTGTGCATGAATTGTTAGGCCTGGTGTGCCACTATTTATTGTCTATTATTTTTGGTTGCTAGTGGGGCTTCTTGAGTGCCCAAGTTGTGTGGATCTTTGGTGTCTATCCTTTTTTTGTGCTAGTTACTTCTCTACTATTGATCTCTGGTTCGGGTTTTGTTCCCAAGTGTTGAAGAGGGTAGGTGATGTCCCTAAGTGTCCTTTTGAATTGAGAATGATCATTTTGAATGTTGGAGGAGTTGATTGGTTGGCTTATGCACCGGAAGTGATTGTGGTTTTCTTGAATAGGGTCTTAAAACCCTACCTTGATATGTTTGTGGTGGTCTATAGTGATGAGGTATTGTTTTGTTTAGAGCTTGTGAATTATTTGGGGTAGTGTTGCAAGACTTGGAGGATGAGAGGTTGTTTGCTAAATATGATAGGTGGGCATTATGGGTAGCAAAAAGGTGGTTAGAGCTCCTTAAGGAATATGGTATGAGTGTGCATTATTTTTCCCGGTAAGGCGAATGTTGTAGTTGGTGCTCTAACTAGGGTGCCTATGGGTAGCCTAGCATATGTGGATAATGGTGGCAAAGAGGATACTAGTGGGGTCCATCAGTTGGCTAGATAAGGAGATAGGTTGAAGGAAGTTGAGCATGGTAGTATAGTGTTCTTGATGGTTCCAAACCTTCTTGGGTTAAGAGGTCTAGAATAGGCAAGGCCTTGATTCCGCCTTATTAGAGTTGGAAGTTTTGGGTGAGAAGATGATAGAGTGAAGGTTGTCTCCCAAGGGGGAGATGGTGGTTATGATACCAAGTGGGTTAGGTGTATTTAAGGTTGACAATTGAGTTGAGGATTATGAGTCCTTATAGATTGTAGAGGAAGGTTAGTAACGTTGCATAAGTTTGGGAATTGCCTATGGAAGGTTTGTCATGCTTTTTGGTTGAGGGGATATGTTGGCGACCCTAGTGCTATAGAACTCTTTGAATTTTTGGGTGAGGTGGAGGATAAGTTGGCTTAGAAGGAGGTTCCGGTGGAGGTATTGGATGGATGAGTGGAGAAATTGATTGATAATGATGTAGTGTTCCTCAACGCCCTTTGGAAGAGTTGACTATTCGTATGTATTTCTCGGAGAGCCGGTGCGGACATGGAGAAGCAATATCCATATCGCTTTAACTCTATTCAAGCTATGATGACATTCCAAGTCCTTTCTATGATTCCAAGTCCTATGTTTTAGCCCTTGTCTCATTCATGTGCATTCATGTTTAAGTTGGCAAGTTTATGATGATTTTACACTTATGTTGGGGTTTTGAAAATGGTGTTTTAAAGTGTGTTGTTGCATTCTTGTTGGTGCTGATCTCTTCATGATTACTCTTCCTATGTACATTTCTTTGACATTTGGGAAGAATTTTCCCAAGGGAGAGATATTGAAACGACCCCAAAAAGTGCCCGAAAATGTGCCTCGAAAGTACCCGAAAATGTAATTTTCATATGTCTAAAAATCCATTCGTTATTTCGAAAATACAACTCCATATTCTTGTTTGGGGCTTCAAAGTGAGTGGGAAATGGGTCTAACCCAAATTTTAGAGCAACCGTATCAAAATCCGAAAATTGCAAATAATGCGATTTAGGAGGGTCAACTTTGAAGGGGCATATCTCCTAGCACAGAAATAACTATGTGGCCCACGACCTACCAACATAAAGACCTTTGAATTATCTTTCCAACTCACTTGGTTTCAACTCATTCTGAGTTTGGATGAAGGATTTTTGCCCATTTTTGTAGAACTCGTTTGTGCAAAAATGCAAATTCCAGTGAGATTAGCGCGACGCGCCCTTGTTGTTTTTGGTGCCTCTTATAATTGTTTCGGTAAAAGACTTATAAGTCTTGAGCCTAAGGGTTCTCACACTTGAAATATACTAAGCGTTATTTCATCCTCATATCATCCAAAACATTCTCCAATACTCACAAAAACACTTAGTCATATTTTCACTCTCCAAACTCAAGTCTCAAACCCTCATCCCAAGCTAAGGATCTCCTTCAAGGTTCTTCTTTAAGCTCCAAGTCTCCATCTCCAATCTTCACCAAGTTCATTTCAAGATTAGGCATGTGGGTTTCTTTCATGGGTTCCTTTCACTCATGATACCCAAGCTTCCTTTTACACAAATTGCATTATTTAAAGTTGGTTTACAAATGGGTCTTGATTATTATGAAATTCACTGCATACTATGTAAAGCTATATAAAGTTGTGACTATTTTGCTATGTTTTGTGCTAGAAATCTTTAACCTATTGTAAGATTTGAGAAGGGGTTTTGATGAATGTTGCTGGAGGATGTTGCAAGGTGTTGATTGATGGTTTTACAATGGATTTACTTGCATGATTTCATCTCTAAATTGCATGGTCATATACCCCTGTTACACACCCGCCAAGTGTTTGATAAAATGTCCAGCTATGGTTTCTTGAGAAATTGAAGGTCCAATGCATGTCCTGGATGGTGTTATGATGATTATATGATGATAGGGATGCCTATGTGAGTTGTTTCATTGGAAGGTACCTTTGGGGTTTCATGTAGATTGTTGGGTTCTTATGTTTATTATGTTCTTCGAAAAATGAGGAGTTCTTTCTTGATAGTTGAAATGTAATGGTTTGATGAGCTAGTTCTATTAAATGCTTTATCCAAAAAGGGACAAGCTCCCGTAAGGAAGGCCACTTAATCTAAAAAAGGACAGGCTCCCATAAGGAAGGCCACTTAATCCAAAAAGAGATGAGCTCCCGTAAGAAAGGTCATTTAATCTAAAAAGGGATAGGTTCTCATAAGAAAGGCCACTTAATCCAAAAAAGGATGGGCTCCCGTAAGGAAGGGCACTTAATCTGAAAAGGGAGGGGCTCCCGTAAGGAAGGCCACTTAATCCGAAAAGGGATGGGCTCCCATAAGGAAGGCCACTTAATCCAAAAAGGGATGGGCTCCCATAAGGAAGGTCACTTAATTGTAAAAGGGACGGGCTCCCATAAGGAAGGTTGCTCCTCAAAAAGTTCTTATGTTATGTCAGTTGAGGTTTCTTTCCACACTTATATATTATGATCTATGTAAGATGAATTTTGTGCAAAGCATAATTTACTTAAGTGTTGGTTATACATGTCATATTGTTATTATACTATCTATTGATTATTATTATGCATTTTAATTATGATGCCTATATCTTGTTACATTGCATGCCATATACTTAGTACATTCAAACGTACTAACGCATACTCTATGCCTACATGATGTCACCATGTAGAAATCGGAGCCCCACTTGAGCATCCCCCTCCACATAGCTAGTACGACTTCGCTAAAGCTTGTCAGTGAGTCCTCCATTCCGAGGACATTACTTATGATCTCTTTCTATGAATTAAGACTTTCTCTCTTTTGATTATGTTTTGACTATGAGGGTGAGCCCGGTTACTTTGTCTTGGCCCTCGCTAAGTATCTATGTTTAGAGATGTTGTTGGACAAGTTATGTATTTTGTTTGAGCTTTGACTCATCTATGTTATTTAAGTATTAAACTCTCTCTCTCTCTATCTATCTATCTATCTATCTCTCTCTCTCTCAGTCCCAATTCACTTTGTTCATGTTTCTTATGTTTTTTAATATTATTTTCGTGACCAAGGATGTGTAATGATATGCACCGAGACTTGTTTGGGGTTTCTTTGAGTTCCCCATTCACTGGTCACGTCTAGGCCCTAGGCTTGGGTCATGAGAAGATGGAAGACTTATGAATTGAAATAACATAATAGAGCACTTAAACAATTAAATTAAACACAAGCAAATCCAAGCTTCAATTAGAATCATAAGATTAAAGATCAAATCACAGTACAAGTGTTTCTCAAAACTCTTTAATGTTTTCTCCTCAAACTCACTATTTTTCCTCTCGACTTGTCGAACTCTATGCTTCCTCCATGAAAAATAACCAAAAAACCTATTTGTAATATTTAAAATACAAGTCCTAAACAAAATAGGATAACTGGGTTGGCACATCTCACGAATAGCTTTACAGGACATATTGTGTTCCACGATCCGTAATTGGGCTCTCATACATTGTTGCTGCAAAACTGAACTTGTGATCTATGACAACCCTCTATGGCTGGTAAAGTGTTCTATGGCCCGTAGGGAGTTTCATCTAATGAATATTCAGAAAGTCCTCCAGCTCCGATCCTCAGGGTATGAAACATGATCTACGACTCGTAAAGTAGTCCACGACCCATCAGCATGTTAGTAGAACAAACTTCGAAATCAGCCCCTCACTGGAATTGTCCATGAAACCTCCTTTACGGCTCGTAAAATGCACTACAGCTTGTAAAGGGTCTTGTACTTCATCAAAAACGACTTCTACATTTTCTTCCAAAAACCAATGCCAACCCTGGAATCCTGGAAATAAAACACAAAAACACATAAAAGCAACTAACACTGCATTAGGAACACACAAAACATTGTATTTTGACAGCACATCAATACCCTCAACTTAAAATTGTTTCTTGTCCTCAAGCGACAGACACAATCTATATAAGTAGTACAGTAACACACAAAGCTCAACCTAAGACAAGTGTTAAACCAGTATGAAGAGGAACCAGGGTATTGTGTTTCCCATGATTCCATAACTCAGTACTACAAGATAATCAAATTTTTTTCCACTGTGCAGCATGCAAAATGGAAAGTTAAGTTAACCAAACCCTTTGACCCAGGCAAGAGCTGAATTCCATTACGTGATTTGGTCCATCTCCATAGTATAACATTACTAACCCTTACCTATTGTTCCAATACAACCTCTCGTTAGCCCAGTTCAGTTCATTAGATGAGAAACATCACTAGAATATTGTTAATTATTCTGTCTTTCTATTCATTACTACCTTTCATCCAGTAAATAACTGATGATGATGGTCAGGCTCCAATAAGAAAGCAGTCGTAATTAGTGATTAACCTAATTGAGGTAAGGATCGAATCCACAGATAATATAGGGCTTGACTATAGGATTTCACTACTAATCATTTCTAGTATCTATAACTACAATCTCTAAAAGGGGGGGTTTGTGATTCAAAAACAACATAACAAATGCTAACTAGATTAAGGGAAAATGCTCAATTTTGGGAACAACTTGGGAATTGTGTTCCCCATGGTCCATCGACTCAATTACCTTAGATAACATAACTATGATTAGTGAATTGCATATAGGAAGGTAACTTAGTTTCTTCCAGCCCTCTTGTGAAGGTGAAGGTCGAATTTCACCATGGCGCTTGGTCGGCTACCATGGCGTGCCAACTAGCCGTTACCTATTGTCCCAGTCAACCTCCCCTTGGTCAGGTTTGGTTGATTAGATGGGAAAACATCAATCGAATCTTGTCATCTACTTCCCTTTTCCTATTCCTCATGACCTTGGTCGGGATCGTGATAGTAGACAGGGCTTGGTGTTAGCCACCACCAAACAACAATAATCATGAAGGGAAATAAACAATACATGCAAAACCCTAATCATAAATATGCACAAATCCTAGGTCACTTCAAGTCAACTACCTATGTTCTCACAACCCCAAGTTGTGGGTGCTTAGCTACTCATGGATAAGATAAGACACACAAAAATGCAAATAATAGACATAGTTGAGAGTTTCACCAATAATAATGAAGCAAATAGGCACCACAAGTTGCAAACCTACAAGCTTATAGATCAACATTGAGTACAAGGCATGATTGCAATTCCCAAAATGAGTTTTCCCGAAGAAAATACTAATCTACTCTTAAACCTAAGAAAAGCTTCAAAAATATCTTGGAGAAGTGTCTCTAGTTGAACTCTTCAAAATAACCTAACTTGATCTATTTATAGTGTGTACAAAACAACCCTAAAATATATGTAGAAAAGACAGCTGGCATCAGATAAATTTCGCAGTTACGACTCGTAGGATGGCCTATGAGTCATAGTCGGGGTCTCGTATCAGGATCTTGGCATCTTGGAATGAACTGGTACGACCCATAGGTACGAGTAATTGCTCGGGCTTCGACTCGTATATTGATCTCATAGTCTTGGTGTTCAGTTTTTAGTCCGACATTTTGGCTCTCTGATTCTTGCTACGAGTCCACCTGTATGAGTCATAGTGTGTCTTACGACTCGTAGGCTGGGTTCATAGTAATGACCTTCACTTGGCAGATTTCTAAACTTTTAGTCTCTGAATCCTGTTATGAAACCACCCTATGACTCGTAGTGTGAGCGACAACTCGTACGTGTCTCGTATGGCCTATACTTCAGGAAAATCTGCAACTTTTCTTCAAAATCATGCCAAGCTAATTTTTTTGCAAGATTAACACAAAAACACATCAAAACACTAAAAAGTCGCTTTAAGATCTCATAAAATCATTTGTTTTAGGCATTAAATGTGCTATAATTTGACAGTACATCAATACCCTCAACTTAGAATTGTTGCTTGTCCTCAAGCTACGACTCAATCTACGCAAACAAAGAGAAATACATAGCAGCTTATCAATGGCATATACAACAGGTAATTTGATTCAGGTACCCAACTACTACTTTAAAAACAGAGTTGCAAAGTTATTGAGCAAACAAGAACATCATGAGGTACCTGACAATCCAACTTTCATAAGCTAAGGAGCATTAACTTTCCACATTCACTGGCATAGTCATATGCTACTCAAGTAGTACAAATGCCCTCACTAGAAAGAAGTCTCTTATACTCACTCAAGAACATGCAGAGATCAGGGACTGAGCAAACATTCTCACTCTCACAATTGAAATTCATGCATAATGACTAACACTATAAGCTTGCCCCTATACTCATTTTCATGCCTTGGTGACAAAGTGGATTTGGATCACTTTAGGACTTAAGAGCTTGTAACATAGGTTCTTGGTGCTTTGCTATGGCATTTTTGGCATTTAGTGACTAAAGGCTATCATTGCACCATGCTTACCCACACCTTTACCTTCACAACCCATCAAATTTCACTAATACCTCCCTTATTCCACCATTTTAAGTTTTTCCTGAGTTGTTCTTTCAATTTTTACAGTTGTGCCTCAATTTCAAACTCATTTTTGCACATTTTTTCAGGTCAATGCACTTTTTCTTTTCCTTTTTTTCACCTGGATCATGATTAGTCATTTTCTTTCTTTTCACTTCAACTAACCACCTTGTTTTTGTTACTTTACCACAATAAGGGCCACCCTCAACTTAGGCTTTTAGCCTAAGATGAAGTACATAATATCTATGTCTCAAACCAGGGCCACCGATGTAGCCACTCTCAACTTAGGCTTTTAGCCTCAATCAAGGTTCACATGTTCAAGAATAGATCAGGGCCAATATTAGAGTATTTCATCAAATAAGGTCAAGTCAAGAAGGTGTCAAGAAAGAATGAGTGCATGAGAAGCTCAAACATTTGGAGCAAGGGATTCACTAGTTCATTTGGTAGGCAATTTAGGTAAAAGTGGGCTTCTTATCAGAATAAGGCCTAAGATCACCTCCAAATCAACTAAGTCACTGAACCAATCATAGGGTACGAGGATAAGTTCTGAGTCCATACAAAATGCATGAATGCAGCAAAATAACCTAACAACACACATGGCAGTTGCATCCACAATCAAGTGTATACTTACAAGTCATGCTTTCAGTCTGAGCTTACCTTCACAATATCAGAACAAACTTTGCCGGATAATTAGAAATGTGTGAGTGCATCAATACAATAACCTCAAAAATTTTGAGGGTACCCAATTTTGTGTCAAAAGTTTAAAGAAAATTTAAGAGCTATATATATGTCATAAGATAACATTACTATACATTTACAAATTATCTATACTTCCTAAAACATGCCAGTTCAATAGAAAATTAAACATCCACAAGGAAAAAGAAACACGGCAAGAAAACATTGGGATCAAAAATAGGGGAATTTATGGACTTGAGGCTACTCAGACTCCACCTTAATCCATAACTTCCACCACCCCACCAAAAGATGATACTTTGTCCTCAAAGTAAAGACAAAACAAAAAGATGTAAGGGGCGTACCTTGGGTTTCCTCCCAGGAAAAGCCTGGTTTAATGTCGCGACAAGACAAGAAGTTGTTGCATTATCTTCTACTGTTTTGATCTC
This sequence comes from Solanum medicagineum, assembly GCA_026153255.1. Taxonomy (NCBI): domain Eukaryota; kingdom Viridiplantae; phylum Streptophyta; class Magnoliopsida; order Solanales; family Solanaceae; genus Solanum; species Solanum medicagineum. Next base: position 4,587 of record JAPFFP010095000.1, on the reverse strand, counting down.
TTCCAAGTCACCCATATAACTTTCTACCCTTTATCCATTGACTTTGAAAGCTTTGCCATCCCTACTCTCTAACGCGATAGCACTATGGCTAAAAATGTGCACAACTCTGAAAGGCCCCATCCATTTAGATTTGAGTTTTCTAGGAAACCACCTTATCCTTGAGTTGTAAAGCAATACCATATCTCCCGAAGCAAACTGGCGATCTTCAATTCTGCGATCATGTTGAACCTTCGTTCGTTGTTTGTACAAGGCGGAGCTCTCATAGGCTCACAGTCTAAACTCGTTAAGTTCATTTACTTGCATCAACCTAGAGGTTGCATCTTCATGCGAATCTAGATTCAGTTTATTCAATGCCCACAATGCATTGTGTTCAAGTTCAACCGGCAAGTGGCAGGCCTTTCCAAACATCAGTTGATAAGGAGACATTCCGATGGGAGTTTTGAAGGCAGTCCAGTAGGCCCATAAAGCATCATCCAACCTCTTTGACCAATCAATATGATACACATTTTACGTTTTGGATAAGATTTGCTTTATTTCCCTATTCGATACTTTCACTTGCCCACTAGTTTGGGGATGATACGGGGTTGGCATGCGGTGCTTCACACCATATATTTCAAGGAGGGCTTTGAACAGTTGGTTGCAGAAATGAGAACCTCCATCACTAATAATTTCCTGAGGTGTACTGAACCGGGAGAAAATACTCTTTTGGAGAAATCTTGTAACACTCTTACCCTCATTGTTCAGTAGAGCTACGGCCTTCACCCACTTGGAGACATAATCAACTGCAACCGGAATATACTTGTTACCATGCGAGCTAACAAATAATCCCATAAAAGCAATGCCTCAAACATCGAACAATTCGATGACCAAAATAGTATTTAGGGGAAGATCGTGCCTTCACAAAACTCCACCATCTCTTTGACATCTATCACATGACTTTACGTAGGCATGTGTGTCTTGATGAATAGATGGCCAGTAGTAGCCACAGTGCAACACCTTGTAAGAAATTCAAGCTTCACTATGATGGCCACCCACCAATGAAGAGTGACATGCTTCAAGAACACTCATCATCTCTACTTCTAGGACACATCTACGGATGATCCCATCATCACAGATGCAAAATAAATATGGCTCAGCCCAGAAGAACTTCTTTACATCATGCATAAACTTGAGACATTAATAGGTGTTTAAATCAGGGGGCACTATATCACTCACCAAATAGTTGGCATAGTTTGCAAACCAAGGTATAAGATCATGTGACACTGCCAGAACTCTTTCATTAGGGAATGAGTCATTTATGTCCATCCCATCATCAAATTTCACCATAGCCTCACCCTCCAATCTAGAAAGGTGATGAGCCACCTAGTTTTCGTACCTTTTTCTATCAATCACATCAAAATTGAATTCCTGCAAGAGGAGTACCCACCTAATCAATCTTGGCTTTACATCCTTCTTTGCCATTTGTAATTTGAGTGTTGCATGGTCTATGTGCACAATCATTTTAGCTCTCAACAAGTACGAATGGAATTTTTTAAATGCAAACACTAATGCAAGCAATTCTTGCTCAGTCACAGTGTAATTCTTTTGAGCCACATTCAGTGCTTTGCTAGCATAATAGATCGGTTTTAAGACTCTCTCTCTTCGTTGCCCCAACACTACACCGAGTGCCACTGCACTCACATCACACATTAGATCAAACGATTGTGACCAATCTGGAGCTACAATAATGGGTGTTGTAGTTAGCCTTCTTTTCAATTCTTCGAAGGAGTGCATGCATGCATCATCAAATACAAACTAGGCATCTTTTTCTAGAAACTTACACAAGGGTTGTGAGATCTTGGAGAAATCCTTTATGAAACGATGGTAAAATCCAGCATGGCCTAAGAAGCTTCTGATACCTTTTACCGAGATCGGTGGTGGTAATTTTTCTATCACCTCAATTTTTGCTTTATCCACCTCAACTCCCTTGCCCAAAATTCTATGACCAAGCACGATCCCTTTTTGACCATAAAATGACATTTCTCCAAGTTTAGCACCAAGTGACTCTTAACAGATATCTGCAACACATCATGCAAATGCAAAAGACTTTTGTCAAAAGACTGGCCAACGACACTGAAGTCATCCATGAACACCTCAATAGTGCTTTCAACCATCTCCGAAAAGATAGACATCATGCATCTTTAAAATGTGGCTAGAGCATTGCAAAGTCCAAAGGGCATTCTCTTAAATGCAAAAGTACCATAGGGACATGTGAACATTGTCTTCTCCCGATCCTCAGGCACAATAACAATTTGATTGTAACTAGATACCCATCAAGGAAACAATACCAGCCCTTTTTTTCCAGTCCGTAGAGCATCTGATCCATGAAGGGCATAGGAAAGTGGTCCTTCTCAGTGGAAGCATTTAATTTTCTATAATCCATGCACACTATCCATCCTGTGACTAATCTCATGGGGATCAACTCATTCTTTATATTAGGCACCATTGAGATACCTCCTTTCTTTGGAACATAATGCACTAGACACACCTACTCACTGTCAGCAATCGGGTAGATTACTCCAGCATCCAGCCACTTGATGATCTCTTTCCTCACAACCTCTTGCATTAGGGGTTCAACTACCTTTATATTCAATACTCAACTTGTAATCTTTGACTACCTGAATCTTATGAGAGCATATCCCAGAGGGAATGTCGATGATGTCTGTAGTTGTCTATCCAATTGCTCGCTTATACTGCTTGAGAATTGAGACTAGGGCTTTTCTTTGAGCTTCACTTAAATCTACTGCAATGATGACGGGAAATGTACTATTCTATCCCAAGAAGGTGTATTTCAGATGTGCTGGTAGTGCCCTTAACTCTAACTCTTATGGCACTTCTACAAAAGGCTTTGTAGGAAGTGTCTCCTAATTGCATAAATCCAACTCCAACCTTGCTTGCTGCCTTTGCCTAAATGACACTCCAAGAGCATTTACCATTTCCTCATAATCAGGAATGTCATCACCCTCAAAGTTCATCAACACTGCTACCAAAGGATCCACACCAAGCCTCAATTCTATAGGAATTTCGGCTTCATCTTCCTTATAAGATGAAATCATTGAGATGACTTGGAACTCTGAACTCTTCTCATCCTGCTGACCTACTTGAAACACCACTGCTTTCTCACCGAGATGGAAAGTGAGTAGACTCTTCTCCATATCTACTAATGCTCGTCCTGTGACTAAGAAGGGTTTTCCCAAAATGATTGGAATTGAAAAATCAACTTCATAGTCAAGTATAAAAAAATCCATAGAAAATATAAATTTGTCTACCTTTACCAACATATCATACAAAATCCCCACAGGCTTCTTGACTGTTCTGTCTGGCATCAACAACCGCATCTTTGTAGGAACACGGCTTCCCAAACTAAGCTTTATGAATATGGAGAGAGGCATTAAATTGATGCTAGCTCCCAAATCACATAGTGCTTTAGCAAACGCTAGTTCTCCTACTGTGCATGGTTTGGTGAATGCACCCGGGTCTTCACGCTTTTGCACCAATGATTTTGTAGTGATGACACTACAATATTAAACATCTCTGGAGAGGTCTTGACTCACTTTTAGCTTCTTTTTGACTAGATCTTTCATTCATTCGGCATGTCCTGGAATCCTTTCAAGGGCCTCAACTAAAGGAGGGTCTAGTGACAATGTTTTTATCATTGCCCAGAACTATTGAAACTTTCCTTCCTCCTTTCTCTTTCCAAGCCTTTGAGGGAAAGGAGGAGGAGGCTTAGGAAAGGTTTTATACTTCTTGGATTGCTCTTCTGCGTTGCATGCTTGGGTTCCTTCATTCATTCTCTTTTTGTGGTTCTCATTCTTCACGTTTTACATAGAAGGATCTATTGTGTTGTTGCTACTCCTCGTCATCACTGTCATGCAATGGCTTTCATTTTTATGCTTTTGAACCATGTTGCTTGATAAGGTGCCCTTCTGGCGTTGATTCAATTGTGAAGACATTAGTCCAAATTGTTGTTCAAGTTGCTTGATTGCCACGGAATGAGACTCTATTTTCTGGTTTATGCTTGAAATATCGGCCTTCATCCCCTTCAAATTCTCATCATAGTGATCCGCCCTCTTCAACAATTTATTGAACATTTCTTCAATCATTGAACTACTTGATCCAACATCACGATTTTGTGGTGGTACGTAGGGACCATTTTTGTAGCCTTCTCTTCTCCTCCATTCTGCGTTTGGCACTGTCTCTCTCTCATAATATCCACCCCTATTATCTCTGTACATCCCAAGCGGTTTAAGTTCCGACCTTGATTCTCGGAACCTTGCCTCCAATAGTTTGAATTGGACCCTTGGGGGTTGTTCTGGAAACTCGTCGCTTGGTTGCTTACATAACAACATCCTTATCGAAGAATTGATCATCATATACAGGAGTGATTGGGGGTTGGTGAGCTATTGCCTTCACGGTAGCTTGGTTTTGCTTTAAAACCAAATCTATGCTCGTATGGAGTTGAGCAAATTGTTCCATAATCTCTTCATTCACTTTTGCTTGCTCACTATTTGTGGTAACCGCACAAGAACTCTTTGTATTACCATGCTC
>JAPFFP010094989.1:0-20417 GCA_026153255.1 Solanum medicagineum | reverse complement strand
GCCTTGGCTGCCCATTTTCCAAATTCCTCTTCACTTAGTTTGGGCCCAATTAGCCAAGTGGGTTGTGGTGTACTTGGTCCCTTTTGTTATTCTTTTGGGCTGAAAATAAAGTCCATTTATGATGCTAAAACATGGGCTAAAGTTACATCCTTAACACAGACTTTATTCATAATCAGACTTGGACAAACCGACGTCGGGTCTCGTCTCCATTTAGCTAGCAAATTTAAGCTAAGCAAGTAGGTGACTCACTTGCTAGCTTCTTAAGTCCTACAAGAACCTCAATTTTCTCACTTTGTTTAGGGCCGTGATCTCCTTAATTTGACGCAAAACACTTATACACTCGACCCTCTTAAGCGTTAGATGCACATTCACCCTATAACATGATATTCAAGCACCTTTAGAAATTGGCGCTAATTTGAAAAGCTATATCATGTTTCATTGATAGCTAGCAAATTTGCATAACACTAGTATTGTAAGATGTGGGGTGTTACAACATGACATAAATCTGATAATGCAATGATCAAGTTAAAATATGATATAATTAAAATGACCCCAAAAATGTCCGAAAATGTGCCTCCAAAATGCCCATAATCGTAATTTCTATATATATCAAAATTCATGCATGATATCAAAAATTCGACTCCATATTCTTGATCAGGGGAAAAAATTGAGAAGAAAATAGGCATAACCCAAATTTTAGAAGACCCGTAGCGAAAAATGAATTTTACCAGCTTTGCAATTTCCAGTGAGGGTCCGCGACTCCTCCGGGATGTTGACCTGTTGCGGAGTGGTGTTTGCACTTCTTTGATTTTCTAGTTTTGGCCTAAAACATTGAGGTCTTGGCCCCATGTCCTGTTATGCGTGAAAACACCTATACTTAGCCATTTTTCAACCCTATATCACTCTAAAACTCTCTCAAAACCCTCTCCAACACTTAACCAAATATTTCATCCAAATTCAAGTGTCCCAAGCTTAATTCCAGATCTCAAGAACTTCATTCAAGCTTCAAGTTCTCATTCAAATCTTCATCAAGGGAATCCTCAAATTTGAGGTATGTGGGTTTCAACCATTGGGTCCTTTCACCCATGGTGTCCAATCTTTCTTTTTATGAAACTTAAATATTTTCAAGTTGTATTATCTATGGGTATTACTTACTGTGGCTTATGATTATAATGTTGGGGTTTTGGGAAATGGTGATTGGAAACACATATCTATGTTTCAAACTTGTACTATGAGATGGTTAGTCTATTGCGACTATGTCTGTTTTGAGTTACAAATCTATGATCTATTAAGAGACTTGATGAGGGGTTTCAATGTATCTTACATGAGGGTGTTACCAAGTGTTACCATGTAGGAACTCGAGGTCCGTTGGATCATCCTCCTCCTCCACATGGCTAGTATTATCTCTTGAAGCAAGCTTTGGTGAGTCCTCAACTCCGAGGACAATATATATTGATTTCATGCTATGTAAAAACTCTTTTCGTTTGTTGGATGCTTATGACTATTAGGGTGCGCTGGGACAGTCTTGTGGCCCCTACTCAATTCCATGTTTAGAGGTGTTGTTGGACAAGTGATGCAATTGTGCTTTGAGCTTTGACTCTTCTATGTTATATAAGTATTAAACTCTTTCCCTTAGTTCCGAATCCCCTTATTTATGTCTATGTTGTTGATATCTTGCTTCCGCGACCAAGGATGTGTGTATGATATGCTAAGAGGCTTGTTTTTGGTCCTTTCGGGTTCCCCATTCGTCGTGTCACATCTAGGCCCTTGTTTGGGTCGTGAAAAACATGTTTACTAGAGTACTAGTTTGTTAATGGTCCTCGAAATTCAACACACCACGTCGATTAGAGTCTTATTCATGGTTATGAAGCGCATCATGACTATGAGTAAGGGGCTATGAGGCGTTTTAGGAAATGTTTCACTTTTTCATGGTCTATATCGTGCCTTAGTTGTAAAGTAATGTTTTTCCCCTAACTAATGTTCTTTGCTCTTCTAGTTGTTGATCATGATGCTACAAACAGGAAGACCAAGGAGGGGCATACACCTCTGGGACAACCAGCTTATCCCGCCCCTCAAGCTCCTCAAGATGGAGGGCCTACCGAGATTGAGTTCCGAAATGCAATCATAATGTTGGCCCATGCCACGGCCAACCAAATCAACCAAGGGTCCCAAGCCCCTTATGCTCTCATTCCGGCCTCAAGGTTAAGGGACTTCACTAGAATGAATCCACCGGAGTTCTATGGGTCTATGGTGAATGAGGATCCCCAAGAGTTCATTAATGAGGTATACAAGGTGTTGACTATCATGGGGGTGACTTCGGAGGAAAATGCGGAGTTGGTAGCTTACCAACTCTAAGGTGTGGCTAAAATTTAGTTTGTGCAAATAGAAGATGAAGAAGGAAAATCGTGATGCTATTCCTTGGGAGGAGTTTAATGCCACATTCCTCAATTGATTCTTCCCTATCGACAAAAAATTTGATATGCCCAAATTTACAGTCCAAACGGAATAGTAAAGCGGTCATTGATCAAATATAGAACTCAACCAGGGTTGATGTCGATCCCACAGGGAATGCGTGAGAATATATTTATTAGCACCATTTTCAGATGTAATATCTATTCCTGAAACAACAGTACATAAACTAAATGGGGGGTTTTGGTTTTTCAAACTAAGTTATTAAAATAAAGTAATAAATGAGTGCAAGGACTACTAGATTTCATGAAATTTATGCGAAGCTAGGACTGTGTTCCCCATGACATCTAATGTGATAGCCGAATCTAGTGGTAAACTTGTTCATGATCACTTATATAAGATCTAACAAGTTATGTAACATCTAATTCGCCTCTCGGTCCTTCTTAAATGCATATCATTCATCACCATTTGGTCTCAGAATGTATACTTGCTAACCCTTGTTGTCAATTCCGGAATACTCTCACCTTTTGGTCTCATGTACTTAGACTAGGTTAAAAACCCCAAATTTCCATCGAAGAACTCTTTTCCTATTCAAAACATCTCTTTCGAGCATGTAATGAATAAAGGCTTGCCCTAATGCGTCGACTCATCAAGGAAGAAATTATAATGAAGATTACTACGATATATACGCTAATCAATACCAAGATTTACTCCATATTCGCTTATCTTATTGATTTTTCATGGTTCCCACAACCCTACTTATGGGTTTAGCCTAGTCTATTCAAGAAAGAAAACCCACAATGATACAAAAAATTCATAGCAAATTACTTACTATTGAAGAATCAATGAATCCATGAGTCACAATCTTGAACAAGATAAGCAAAATCCCAAAGTTTTGTGAAATCTCAAGGAAAATAGTGTTTTTCTGTGCTTTCTCACTCTAGTCCCCCAAGACTCCCTAAAAGTGAAATAAAAAGACTATTTATATACAAGGAAATCCGAATCTGACTTAAAATAGGAAAAATCACGTCGGCATAGGCACAGGGCACCAACGGCCCGTGAGACGGCAGATGGTCAAACGGTCCATGTGGTTGTACTTTACTTCAATTCTAGTTGCTTCTTCACGCGCTAGTAGTTGGGCCGTGTAAGTTCAAATGGTCCGTGGAATGGACCGTCTAATTGGCCTTTAATATTTTCCAGCTCCTCTTGACATCACGAGCCAAGTCATGGACTGTGGTTAGTCACACGACCCATGACAAGTCTCGTCTTTCACACCACTTAGAGCGAAGTCTTCAATATTCGATAGTAATGGCTAATCACATCACTTTGGCGGTACATGGAGCAACCCCTCACACTTCCGACAGTCCGTGAAACGTGCCATGGGATATGCCTTCGTCGCTTGCGCCTCGTTTTTTCTCCTCATAACTGCTATCAACCACCAAGTGTGAGGCCTTGATGGGCCTCACAGTTCGTGTGGAAGTACGCGAGCCCTGTATGTCCCCGTCTGCCCTCACTGTTTTCCATTTTTTTCTCCTCTTTGCGCTCTTTTTCATCCTTTTTCTATAGTACACCCATTTCTCCAAGCCTTAGTCATTTTTCCTGATAAATCACAATAATAAACATCAAACTAACAAATTTGCTTGAGAACGCAAAAATCCCTTGCTTAAAGTGTTATAAGAGTTGTATTTTTATGACTCATCAATACTCTCAACTTAGAATGCTTGTCCTCAAGCAATAATGACTCAACCAAACACCTCATAAACACAAGTGCTCACTCAGACTATGGATCGCCCCACAATTTTTAACACATATTCCCCGTTAACTAGTTTAAGAATGTGCTCACACCCCAAACGGACCCACAAAGATTAAGGAAAACATCATTCATGCATGGTCAGTCCCATATGATCAAGAATAAAGAAACCCCAATTGAGTTAGTAACCGATTAATGCAGAAGATAGTGCCCTCACCCCAAAGAAGTCTCACGCTCAATGTAAGCACGTAAAATAGAGACTGGAATGTAGTCACTCACTCTTAGAAATGACTTTTAGTGGACACACCCATATCAATCATAAACTTGCCCTTATTTTCACCACCTTAACTCTTCAATGGCCTTTTTAGGATCACATTAGCACTTTGCGGCTTGTAGCATAGGATCGGGCTCGGGTGAGGTATATTTAGGATTAAAGTGACTAAACAACCTCTCCTAGACACTTGCTTCGACTCATCCATTTGGTTTTTGGTCTCCAACACCTATTGCCCCTAGTTCTTCAACTTTCTATAGTATGGGGAGTGATTTTCATGCTCATTTACTCATTTTTATTCTTTTCTCTTTTTCTCTCATTCATTTTGCTCAAGGTCATAGCCCATTTCTTTTTCTCCTTTTATCACTTTATTCTTTTCCACACTTATTTTTTTGTTTCCCTTGCACTAGCCACCCTCAACTTAAGCCTTTGACTTGGATCAAGGTTCAGAATATCTTTCTAAGGGCCTCAATTTAGGCTTTTGACCTAGGTGGAGGTTCACAATGTCCTTGGAGAGACCAAGGCCAAAACAAAGGTCAACAGATAGATTGGGGAAGTAAATTTGGGCGATTCAAAGAAAGGGTCCATTTAGGCTCAACTTTTGGTTCAAGAGGGACAACTTCATTTGGTTGGTCAATTTTTGGCTAAGTGAATAGTCAACAACAACGGCCTAAGATCATATCCTAGTCCAGTCATTCGATTATTTCAGTGGGACTAACCAGGCAAGTTCTATCTCACAAGTGCATCAACTGAATTATGCAATTATCTCACACGCACGCGGCATATCTTCTACACTAATCAGCACTAAATCACATAGACATACGTCATTCATCAGAATACCAACCATACATGCACAATACTTGCTAGCAATCATACAAGTTAGTCAGGGTGAGATGCAAACACATATAACCTTAACATTGTCAACATGGGACATTACAAAGATCAATACAAGGGCTACCCTAGACTTCTGTGAACACTTATATTTACACAAACATTACAAACTAACCATGCTAGTTCTACTAGATAATACAGTTGAGAGAAAAGAAACATGGCAAGAACAACTCTCAAGTGACAGGATGCCCCACCCCTCAAAAAAGACAGTATAGTGTCTGCACTACACCATAAATGAACAAATAGGGGATCGAATATACCTGGGACGTGCTAGGCGTTAGCAGTGTCAGTGGGACCATACCCTCCTGGGAGGGTCTCTATCAGCATTCGTAGCACTAGGTCCAAAGGTGCTACCGGAGGCTCCTACCCGTTCCGCCTCTTCGGCTAGCCGCTCTCGTTCCACTTGTTCGGCTGCTACGCGACACTAGGCCTTAGCTGCCTTGTGCATCTGCCGTTCTTTATCTTTCTGTGGGTCACGAGGAAGGCTAACCTGGTGGTCGCGTCGTTTACCCTTGCCCTTTCTCTTGGGTTGATCAGTAGGTGGTGCGAGTGCAATAGTTGGGACAGCCGGAATGCCCCACATTTCATCTAGAACCTGCTCCATGAGGGCATTGAATAGGATCATCAAAGATTCTAGAGGTGGAGCTTGTGCGGGGGCCTGGTACTATACAGTTAGCTGAGCAATCTGGGTTTTCATATCATTTACCGTCTGAACCAGATTTTTCATTTCGTCCCCGGACATACTCCCAAACATGTTATGGAAGTATCCCTCCAAAGTGGTGACTTGGCCCCGCAAAGTGGTCATTCGATTAAGAAGAACTTCGTTACATTGGTCCACCGCCCACTGTAAGTGACACTGGACTACATGTGGAATCCTTTCTACTAGCTGATCTACGATGGCACGTGTCTGCCACTGGTCTGCCACCATTTTGGCCAAGAACTCATAAGGAACATATGCATACCCTTGTTGTACCAGAAGAGCAGCACCACTACCCTCGAGCAGCTCAAAAGTCGTTCCTGATTGCGGGGCGGTGGTGTAGTCCTCAAATGGAAAGGGCTGCTATGGAGGTGCTGATAGGAAGTTTGTTGAGCTCCTAAGTGGATGTGTTCTGCTCTTCATGAGAGGGTTTTGGACATCCTTAATCAGGGCAATGTTGGTCACGCCCTTGGGAGCTAATTTCTTGTCCAAAAAGTGAGTAGTATGAACACCCGCCTGTTTGCAAAGGCCACTAACCAAACATGGGAAAAGCATGCTAGCTCTCTCAGATAAGCCCCGGTCTCGCATCTCCAAAGAAATAATTCGTCCCACGCTGACTCCGTATCTGGACATCAGGCATACTATAAGAGAGGCATGCGAAGGTTGGAGTAGATTGTCATTACCTATGGGCCTCAGCCTGGCCCGCATGACCAACCACTAAAATTTTGCAGCAAACGTCAGAGATGCTTTGGTGATAGGACACTTGGGATTTGTAACCCAAGGTGCTGCTGCCACCTCAATTACAACTCATTTGGCAATCTATCCCAACAGTTCAACCCAATATGCCGAGTCGGACATCCATCCCTCATCCATAATCTGCAAGTGTCTATCCATGAATTGGCTATCTGGGGGAGCTTGGTAATCTAGCCTAAATAGGAAGTGATTGATGGTGGTTTTTGAAATATTCACTCGTGTACCACGCACCATCACATGTGATGGTGGGGACCTACCAAGTGCAATCTATCTCTTCAACTTCTTAATTGGGTACCCTCTATGAAATTCAGTAGACTACCAGCGTAATTGGAGTAGAACTCCTCAACTATGGCGGGCCCATAGTACCTAGGTGGTTGTTCCATCCAACCAAACTTGTGTGATTCAAAAGTATCTCTGATTTTTGGAACGCCATCAAGTTGATTCTTGAGGACCCAAACCTCTAGGATGACCGGCCACTGTTGGAAACCCCCAGAACCCTTCGTAAGCCCATTAACATACATATCCTTAGCTCCTGGGACTATCCACCAACCCCTCAGAAATACAATGAGTGCCCTGGCAATTTTGAAATCTGTTGTCCGGGAGACTGCAAAATGTATAGCCTCATCATCACTTCCCCGGAGCTCAATCTCCTTTGCCTGCTACTCAGTGTCATGATCCTCAGTGTCTAGAGTTTGCATCTGTTCTTCCTGGTCCAAAGTATTTGCCTCCTATTCCGGGTAATCTGTCTCCTCTTTATTTCCCATGGAAAGGACCCCCTCTTTAGACTGGGGAGCCCTGCGACGGCCTGATGCATGGGCCCACGTGGTACGAGGAGAGTGAGGGGATACATTGCCCATATACCCAACCTCAGACATACTGGAGAAGTAATTGCCTGAGTCACCCCAGTTTGATGGCTAGATGATACAGTTAGGGAATCATGGAGACGTGACATATGCTCGTCCTTGTCATGTCGTCAAGCTAGCCTGGGGCGTGGACCCATAGTACCTGCAGGTGCCACAAATGAATACAATTCGTTTGAAATAATTGCACAAGCAGGTTGATGCACAAACGGGTAATCAGAATTCCCCTATGCCATAAAAGTAACAACAACCCATAAGAGTGGCATCACCCGGTCTATCACAAGTCCATTGCGCTTAAAAAACATATGGGAATTAAACTTATATTTGACTCAAAAGAAATAATGTAGGTGGAACGGTCAACGGGACCCTACACGGCCCGTGTAATGAGTCACGGTTCGTGAAAGGGACCGTTAGAGAGCACTTGGTCGCGTGGTTGGCCGACGGCACGTAACAGGTCATTACACGATCCATGAACCATGACACGGTCCATGAAAATAGCCGTCCGACCCCCCTTTGATGAATTTTCAACTCATCATGACCATACACACAAGTTCATACAATTTCACCTCACTTAATAGTGATTCAATCAACACATTAGCATATACAAGTCAATTTCCCCAAAAAGCATGTCAAAAACCAACAAAAATCCTCACTTTCATGGTTAAGACCTTAAGAACTCACCAATGGTGGTTTACACCACCACACACATACCCGACATCACTAATATATTCTATGATGCATCAAACCAAGAAAGAGACTATTTAGAACCAAGATTTACACATGCAAACATTAAAATGTACACTAGAAGATAGAGAAATTAAGTTCTTAATTTAATGAGAAACAATGGAGAAAAAGACTTGCTTGAAGAAGTAGACACCCACACTTAGATAAAGCAATGAACCATGAAGTAGAATCATGAATCGTCGAAAAAATGATGGGACATTTTTGGAAATTTTTGGGGCTTTTTGAGGGAAGAGGTAAGGGGAGAGAGTTGTGATAATAGAGAGAGAAAGGGAAAATCTTGAAGTGAGTTGTTGGGGTCAAATAGGGATATTTAAAACCCTTGGCTAACATAGTTGACCATTTCTCTCTCCTCCACACGGACGGTCTCACAGCCCGTTCCACGTGGAACGGTCCATTCGGACCACCCGTCTCACCACACATGTAAATTGTTGGCACTTACCTAATTTGACATTGGGTGACGATATCTCCATGGGTGGCTTAACGGCCCGTGACAAGTGTCATGGTCTGTTTCATTATCTATCTATCTACACTTGGTGTGGTTTCCTGAATGAACTCACCTGGCCATGCATGCATTATTTCTTCACAATGATTAGTCACACGAGACGTGACACCTTGCACGATCTGTGTGGCCGACCTTATCTCTCCACTCAACGAATGATTTTTCGCACGTAGCATGGGTGCCCAGATAGCTCATTTGACGTGTGACGGGCCATGTAAATGATCCGTGAGGTGACACTTGGCAATCTCAACACGCTTGTAGGATACAAGTGCACAACCGTCCGATGACTTCTCACATGAGCCGTTGAACATGACACGACCCGTGTATGTGGGGCGTGTGGAAACCCTAGGTAATTTGACAGCTTGTCTCACATGGGCCTTATGCCACAATTCCATACGTGCAGATTCATGATTCGCCTCATCTAGTATGGCCTCAAAGCATATGTACTTGCGAACACCAAAATAGCATCTATACTCACCTGCAAAGCATAAATCTAAAACAAGAAAATGCATGACATATAATTTAACCTTTTTTTTTTGTTTTTCTTTTCATATACAATGCATGGGTTACCTCCCATGAAGCGCTTGATTTAACATCGCAGCATAACGCATTGTCTTGACTACTCAGACTTCATTAAGAAACAAGACCTCAATCACTGCAGCCTCCTTCACTTCACCACAGTATTGCTTCACCCTCTGTATATTTACCTTGAACTTATCCCTATTTTCAGCTTCTAACTTAATTGCACGATGGGGAAACACTTGGATAATCATGTACGGGTCAGACCACCTTGACTTGAGCTTACCTCGGAAGAGTCTCAACCTGGAGTTATATAAAAGTACCTTGGCACCAACACTAAAGCTCCATTGAGCAATACGCTTGTCATGTTAGATCTTTATCCTCTCATTGTATAGAGCTACACTATCATATGCTTGGAGGAGAAATTCATCAAACTCATTGAGCTGGTTAAGTCGCAAGTCAGCAGCCTCCTCCCAATTCATGTTGAGCTTCTTCAAAGCCCAAAGTGCCTTGTGCTCTAACTCTACGGGTAGATGACAGGCTTTACCAAACACCAATTGATATGAGGACATACCAATGGGTGTCTTGTAAGCCATCCTATAGGCCCAAAGTACATCATCTAGCTTCCTCGCCTAATCTATCCGGTGGCATTCACAGACTTGGTCAGAATCTCGTTGATCTCTCTGTTTGACATTTCAACCTGTCTGCTAGTCTGCGGGTGATAGGGTGTAGCTACTTTATGTTGTCTTACTCCATATTTTGCTAGCACAACCCAGAAAACCTTGTTACAGAAGTGAGAATCCCCGTCATTGATGATAGTTCTGGGTGTCCCAATTCTGGAAAATATGTTTCGCCTCAGAAACTAGACAACACTCCTACTTTTGTTATTTGGAAATGCAACTGCCTCCACCCATTTGGAGACATAGTCCACCACCACCAGGATGTACTTTATTCCATACGAGCTCATAAATTGGCCCATGAAGGCAATGCCCCAAATATCAAACATCTCTACCCCAAGAATCGAGGTCATGGGAAACTCCTGGCGCTTTGAGATGTTGCCCTAGCACTGGCACTGATCACACCCTAGTACCAATTCGTGGGCATCTTTGTAAATAGTGGGCCAATAGTACCCACATTGGAGAATCTTCTTCACCGTTTTGGCCCCATCATGATGACCCCCCACTACGGATGAGTGACAGGCCTCCATGATACTCAACATCTCTGCTTCTGGAATGCACTGCCTAATAACCCTATCAACACACATTCAGAATGAATATGGGTCATCCTAGAAGAAACTGCGCACATCAAAAAGAAACTTTTTTCTTTGATGAGGGTTTAGGCCCTTTGGCATAGTATCGCTCACCAGAAAGTTAGCAGAATTAGCAAACCAAGGAATAAGGTCAATAAAAACTTCAAATACCTACTCATCGGGAAAGGAATCATCGATGTTCAACCAATCCTTCAGTCTTGACTCATCCTCCAATCTCGACAACTGGTCTGCTACTTGGTTCTTAGATCTTTTTCTGTCTAAGACCTATAAGTCAAACTCCTGCAGCAAGAGAACCCATCTGATCAACCTTGCTTAGAATCTTTATTTACCATGAGGTATTTCAAGGCTGGTGCCCAATACAATGGGTAAACCCAGCAGCTTGCACAATGGATGTGTGATCTTGGAGAAGTCTTTGATGAATCGGTGATAGAACCTGCATGCCCAAGGAAACTCCGGACCACCTTCACAGATATGGGAGGAGGTAGTTTCTTAATCACCTCGATCTTCGCCTTAATCATTTCTATGCTCTTTTCAAAAATCTTATTGCCAAGAACTATCCTCTCTTTGACTTGAAGTGGCACTTCTCCCAATTTAGCACCAAATTAGTCTTCTCACAACGTTATAGTGCCCTGCTAAGATTCAACTGACACGTGTCAAAAGAATCACCCACTATAGAGAAGTCATCCATAAATACCCTGATGGTGTCCTCAACCATGTCGGAGAAGATCGACATCATATAGCGCTGGAAGGTAGCTGGGACATTGCATAGTCCAAAAGGCATCCTTCTGAAGGAAAAAAGTACCATATGATCAATTGAAAATAGTCTTTTCATGATTCTCTGAGGCTATGGATATCTGATTGTAGCTCGAGTATCTGTCCAAGAAGCAGTACCGCTCTCTACTTGCCAACCTGTCTAACATCTGGTCTATGAACGGCATGGCGAAATGGTCCTTTAAGGTCCATTTATTCAAATTCTGGTAGTCCATGTACACTCGCCATCCTATCATAGGTCTCAAAGGGAACAACTCATTTTTCTCATTGGTGACCATTGTCATGCCCCGATCTTCGGGACACACTGAACCGGACTATCCCACATGCTGTCAGAAATGTGGCATATCACCCCAACATCCAGCCACTTGATGATCTCCTTTTTCACCACCTCTTGCATAGGTGGGTTTAGCCTGCGCTGGTGCTCAATACTAGGCACACAGTTATCCTCCAATTTAATCTTGTGAGAGCATATCCCTGGAGGAATTTCTATGATATCTGCAATGGTCTAGCCAATAGCTCGCTTGAACTTTTGGAGTACCCCCAGCAATGCCTCCACTTGGTTTTCATAAAGCTCTGTAGCTACAATCATAGGAAGAGTGTTGTCCGTGCCCAAAGTACATACCTTAGGTGTTGATGCAGCTCCTTGAGCTCCACATTTGGAGACTCCTCGATGGAAGGTTTAGCTGGCAGTGTAGACCTGTTCTATAAGTCTAAGTCTAGCTTTTTGGGGGCAAGTAACCTAGTTCTCCTACCTTGTAACGCATTCACTGTGTCTGCATGCCTATTAATACCATCCTCTGGGAAGTTCATCAATACCGTTCCTAACATGTCTACACTTATTGTTTCCTCTAGTGGGATTTCAGAAAGACTATCATCTTCCACATCTAAAATTGACATCACTACCACTTTTTTGGGTCTCTTCATTGCAGCACACACACTGAATTTCAGTTCTCAGTGTTGAGTCGGAAAGTCAGCTCCCCTCGCTCTACATCTACCAGTGCTTTTCCAGTAGCAAAAAATAATCTTCGAAGGATGATGAGAAGCACAAAATCCACTTGACAGTCCGGAATGACAAAGTCCGTAGGGAAGATGAACCTACCCACACAGACCAGAACAACACATAAAATTCCCATGGGCCGCTTCACCGATCTGTCTGCCATGAGTAGCCGTATTATCGTGGGTGTGGGGGCTCCTAAGCCCAGCTGCCTATAAACTGCCAGTGACATCAAGCTTATGCTGGCACCCAGATCACAGAGAGCTCTTACAAAGTCAAATGCTCTAATAGTACATGGGATAGTGAAGGCTCCCGAATTTTCCTTCTTTTCTACAAGAGATCTTGTGATGATGACACTACAATGGTGGAGATTGTTAGCCAGCTCGATCATAGTTGTCCTCTTCTTAGTTACTAATTCTTTCATGAACTTATCATAGCCCGGAATCTACTCAAGAGCCTCTACTAGAGGGATGTTCACTGATATCTCTTTTTACATGGACAAGAACTTCTGGAACTTGACATCATCAACCTTCTTCTGCAACCTCTGTGGGAATAGTGGTGGTGGCTTAGGAATGGCTGGCAGAGGTTGAGTCACTGCTGGTGTCACATCAGGCTCTTTAGAAACCTCAGGCTCTACTGGTGTCACCTCAACTTCTTTGCTCAAATCAGCAACATGCACCTCCACAAGGTTAGGCATCTTGCCTTTTCCTTCACCCAACCTACATTACTAGGCATAACAGGGTCAGAAGGTACCTTATCTCTCCTCGTGGTTACTGCCATGCAATGACCATCATTTTTTAGGTTCTGAAGAGTCTCACTGGGGAGTGACCCAGCTTTTCTCTAGTTTATTAATGTTGACAATTGCCCCATTTGCTGCTCTAGTTGCTTGATCGAGATGGAATGCGAGTCAACCAGCTTGCAAACATTGGACATCTTCCCTTTTATATCTCGTATCCCTACCTCGGTAGACTCAACTTTGTCAAGTACCTTTTCCATCATTTCTTCTATTTTTAGTTTCCACCACTATCATTCTGAAGCTCACGATTTCTATAGTTGTCTTTGTTCTGCCAGTTCCCTTGATAGTTCTAATCATGACCATAGTTTTGACCTTGATTTCCGGCATTGAATGGCCAGTAACCCCTAGCTACCTAAGAAGTTCACCTCTTCATCATAATTATAACCTTGATCATTGTACCTAGGCATTGTGTCTACATCTTTTACCTTGCTACACCTCCTTCTAAGAACTATTTTGACAGCAAGTCCAGTTGGGTCTTCAGTGGGCCATGCCTTGATCCTATTCCTCCTCTTTCCATCGCTATTCTACACTCATCTCAAAGACGAGCCTTGAACAGTCCTTGTCTTTAGTGTACCATGCCCTATTGTTTTTTGCTACCTGGTCTAAGATCACCACTATGTTTAGAAAAGTCCTAGACATGTATGATCTCCCACAAGAAACATCAATGATCGGCTTTGTCACAAAGTTGCAGGACCTGTAGAAGACTGCCTTCAAGTCCTTATCTGTGAGGAGGTGATCGGGGCACTGCTTAAGCTTCTGCCTGAATCTCTCCCAAGTCTCATGTAGTGCTTCATTCGGCAGTTGCTTATGAGACACAATGTCATCTATCATTTTTATTTGTCTTGATGTGGGGAAGAACCTCTCCATGAATGCCTCCTTTAACTCTCCCCAAGAGCGGGAGGAATTATATAGAAGCTCATTCAGCCACTTAGTCGCCGCACCAGAAAGAGATAATGGGAATAACCGCAACCTAATTGCTTGCCGACTGACCCCTGGAATCTCAGACGATTGATATGTCACCAAAACATTTAGGACATGTTGATTTGCATCCTCAGTTGCTGCTTTGCTGAACAACCCTTTCAACTGTAGCATCTGCAGCATAGTATCAGTAATAGTAAACTTGACACTTGCGAGGCAGTGGGGGAAGTACAATTGCTCTAGTGGTTCCATCACCCTCATCATCACCATTTACGACTTGGGACGGCTGAGGCACATAGGGTCTTCCACCAGGCAGCGATACCTATCGCAGTGGTGCTGCAAGTGATACCTCATTGCCAGCATCGTCATCATCACCCAAACCGTCGATTCCCCCACCTGCAGGATTCATGGCCAACTCTCTCTATCTAGTTGCTTCGTGTTCTTGGGCATTCTTTCTGCGAATTGATTTAGTAAGCTTGGGGTCGTAGGGAACAAGTGCTTCACCCGTGCATTGGGTGCTTGGCATGGAACGTTGGCTCCGTACCAAGAAACAAAAGTAAAATTGGGACTAGTATTACAAACTGAAAATTACAACTAATAGACTATTACTTCACCGTATTCCCCGACAATGGCGCTAAAATTTGAAAGGCCCGAATTTTCACTCCAAAATGTATAGTAAAGCAGTCGTTGATCAAATATAGAACTCAAGCAGAGTTGAGGTCGATCCCACAGGGAATGTGGAGAATATATCTATTAGCACCATTTTCATATGTAATATCTATTCCCGAAACAATAGTGCATAAAGTAAATGGGGGATTTTTGTTTTTCAAACTAAGTTATTAAAATAAAGTAATAAATAAGTGCAAGGATTACTAGATTTCAAGAAATTTATGCAAGGTTAGGATTGTGTTCCCCACATGACATCTAATGTGATAGCCGAATCTAGTGGTAAACTAATTCATGATCACATACATGAGATCTAACAAGTTATGTAACATATAATTCACCTCTCGATCCTTCTTAGATGCATATCATTCATCACCTTTCAGTCTCACTTGCTAAACCTTGTTGTCAATCCCGAAATACTCTCACCTTTCGGTCTCAAGTACGTAGACTAGGTTAAAAACCCTGAATTTTCGTATTAGAACTCTTTTCCTAGTCAAAACATCCCTTTCAGGCATGTCATGAATAAAGGCTTACCTTAATGTGTCGACTCATCAAGGAAGAAATTATAAAGAAGATTACTACGATATATACGCTAATCAATCCCAAGATTTACCCATATTCGCCTATCTTATTGATTTGTCATGGTTCCCACAACCCTAGTTATAGGTTTAGCCTAGCATATTCAAGAAACAAACCCATAATGATACAAAGAATTCATAATAAATGACTTACTATTGAAGAATCAATGAATTCACGAGTTACAATCTTGAATAAGATAAGCAAAATGCCAAAAATTTGTGAAATCTTAAGGAAAATAGTATTTTCAGTGCTTTCTCACTCTAGCCATCCAAGACACGCTAAAAATGAAATAAAATGACTATTGATACATAAGGAAAACCTAATTCGATTTAAAATAGGAAAAATCACATTGGCATGAGCACGGGCCATCACACGGACCATGAGATGGTAGACGGACCGTCAAACGGTCCGTGTGGTTGTACTTTACTTCAATTCCAGTTGCTTCTTCACGCGCCAGTTGACAGGTCGTACACTCCATAGAACGGACCGTCTACATGGCCTTCAACATTTTCCATCTTTTCTTGACGACACGAGCCATGTCACGGACCGTGATTGATCACATGGCCCGTGACAAATCCCTTCTCACACCACTTAGCATGAAGCCATCAACATTCGACGATAATAGCTATTCACGTCACTTTGACGATACTTGGAATGACTCGTCACACTTCCTAGTATGCTGAAGGTGTCGTGCCAAGGGACGTGCCTTCGTCGCCTGCGCCTCTCTTTTTCTCCTCACAACTACCATCAGCCATCAAGTGTGAGGCCATGATGGGCCTCACAGTCCATGTGGAAGTACACGAGTTGTGTACGTCCCCGTGTGCCCACACTTGGTTCTATTTTTTTCTCCTCTTTGTGCTCTTTTTCATCCTTTTTCTATAGCACACCCATTTCTCCACCACTTCTTCATTTTTCTTGAAAAATCTCAAAAACAAATATTAAACTAACAAGTTTGCTTGAGAACGCGCAAAAATCCCTTGTTTAAAGCGTTATAAGTGTTGTATTTCTACGACTCATCACTAAGGGAGGCTAAAGTGATGGAGTTTATGAATCTTAAGAAATCTTCTATGACTGCGAGGGAGTATCTCAAGTTCAACCAACTCTCCAAGTATGCACCACAATTGGTTGCCGATCCGAGGTCAAGGATGAACAAGTTTGTGTCGAGGGTGTCTGACTTTATTATTGAGTAGTGTCGTACCACGATGCTTGTGAGTGACATGGATTTATGTCGACTAATGACTTATGACAATCAACTTGAGGGGGATAATCTTAGAAAGAGGAGAAGTGAGGGGTTCAAGAGGGCTCAATTTGATGGTAGCTCCCAAGATCAAGAGTCCGACGATGCTCCAAACAAGAGGTTGGCTATTGATGGGGTGTCTAACTCAAAATGGCAAGATGGAAATGAGGGGAGTACTAATCCTAAGTCTCAAAGGTGTGGGAGGAACCATGGTGGCCTATGCTTGAGAAAGACTTATGCTTGTAATGGTTGTGGTGAAGTAGGTCACAAGCTAGTTGATTGTCCATATGCTCGAAAAAGGTGTAATGGTGGTTGATTTCAAATACAAGATGTTCATGTTGATCAAGAGGCTCAAGGTGGTCAAGTGGGTGCACTACAATATAATCGGTTCTACGCTCTTCAATGGAGGCAAGGAGGGGATGTGGTGCCCGATGTAGTTACCGGTATGTTGAAGTTTCCTTGACTTTGATGTCTGTGCATTGATAGGTTCGAGTGCCACTATCTCTTTCATTATTCCTTTTGTTGCTAGTAGGCTTCATTTGTGTCCCGAATTGTTATGTGAACCCTTTTGGTGTCTACCCCATTGGTAAGTATATTATTGCTAGAAGAGTCTATAGAAATTATCTCGTGGTTATATTGCATTAGGTCTTGCCTTGTGATTTTATAGAATTTAGATATGGTGGATTTTGATGTCATTCTTAGGATGGTTGGTTACATGCATAATATGTCTCCATTGATTGTAGCACCCGTGAGTTAGATTTCAATTCCCTAATGAACCCGTCCTTGAGTGGGAGATTGTAGAGTTGTGGTGAAGGGATAGGTTCATTTCTTGTCTTAAGGTCCAATTGATCTCTAAGGGGATGCATTTATCATCTTGTAAAAGTAGGAATGTTGAGCCTAACTTCATCCTATTGATTCGATTCTGGTGGTCAATGAGTCCTTGATGTCCTTTCCGATATTTTGAATTTGTGCTAGTATCTTTTGTTTTGGCTAGTGCAACGGATTTGTCTATAGGTCTCATCAATAGGGTCTTTACACCTTACCGTTGTTGTGGTCTTTAGTAATGATATGTTGACTCATTTCCGAAAGTAAGGAAGAGCTTATGGATCATTTGAGGGTGATGTTGTGAATTTTGAGAAATGTGAGGTTGCTTACTAATTATGAAAAGTGGGAATCTTTGTGTAGCAAAAAGGGTGGTTGGAGAAGTACATCGGTTGACTAGGTTGGGAATGAGGTTGGGTGAAGTTGAGAATGGAGGTTTTCTCCTAAAGGGGAGATGGTGACTTTGGGTACCGAGGTGGGCCATGTGTATATAAGGTTGACGATCGAGCCCAAGGTGTGGGGTCCTTACAGGGAGTTGAGGAGAATGCTAAGGTGGCCTATGAATTAGAGTTGCCCATTTATATGAATATGGTTTGTCTAGTCTTTCATGTGTTTATGCTGAGGTAGTGTGTGGTGACCCAAGTACTATGGTGTCTTTAGAAGTTGTGGCTGTGATGAGGAATATTTAGCCTATGAAGGGATCCTGGTGGAGATTTTGGGTGGACAAGTGAGAAGATTGAGGAACAAATGTATAGCATCCATCAAAGTTCTTTGGGAGAAACAACAAGTTGAAGGTGTTATTAGGGAAGCCGAAGCGGACATGTAGAAGTGATACCATATCTCTTTCACTCTATTCAATCCTAAGATAACAACTAAGTCATTTATATGATTTCAAGTCTTAAGTTGTCACTCCTATGTCATTTGCATTCATTCCTGTTTATGTTGACAAGTTATGGTGATTTTGACATTCATGTTAAGATTTTGAAAATGATGTTTAAGTGCATTTGTTGCATTCATGTTGGGATGGAATCTTCATGATTACTTCTCTTATGTACATTTTTTTCACATTCGGGGATGAATGTTCTCAAGGGGGAATATTGAAACGACCCCAAAAACGCCTGAAAATGTGCCTTGAAAATGTCCATAATCATAATTTCCATATATCTCAAAATCCGAGCGTGATAACGAAAATTCAACTTCATATTCTTGATCGGGGGCAAAATTGAGTGAAAAATGAGTATAACCTGAATTTTAGAAGACCCGTAGCAAAAAAGGAATTTTTCCAACTTTGCATTTTCCAATGAGGGTCCGTGACCCCTCCGCGATGCGGACTCGTCGCGGAGTGGTGTTTGCACTTTCTTGATTTTTCAGTTCCGACCTAAAACCTTGGGGTCTTGGCCCCATGCCTTTTATGTGTAAAAACATCTATACTTAGCCATTTCACAACCCTATATCACTCTAAAACTCTTTCAAAACACTCTCCAATACTTAACTAAATATTTCATCCAAATTCAAGTGTCCCAAGCTTAATTTCAGATCTCAAGAACTTCCTTCAAGCTTCAAGTTCTCATTCAAATCTTCATCAAGGGAATCCCCAAATTTGAGGTATGGGGGTTTCAACCATTGGTCCTTTCACCCATGGTCTGCAATCTTCCTTTTTATGAAATTTGCATATTTTCAAGTTGTATTACCTATGGGTATTACTTATTATTGGTTATGATTATAAACTATGTTAGGGTTTTGTAAAATGGTTATTTAAACACATATCTACCTATTTCAAGCTTAGACTATGAGATGGTTTGTCTATTGCGACTATGTATGTTTTGAGTTATAAATCTATGATCTATTATGAGACTTGATGAGGGGTTTAAATGTTTCTTACATGAGGGTGTTACCAAGTGTAGGTGGGTTGATTTATATTGATTTTTCTCACATGATTTCACTCTTGAATTGCATGATTTTGAATGAGCATTACATACATGTCAAGTTTTTGATAATGACTTGTTAAGGATTCTTGAGTTATTGATGTTCTATTGCATGGATTATGAGCCAAGTCACTTTATGATGATGAAAGGAATGTATATATGTGTTGAATTCATGAAAAGTATCTATGATGTTGCAAGTTGAACACCTTGTTGAGGGGCTTTCATGCCTCAATCACCTTGTTGAGAGGGCGCTATGACTCAATCACCTTAACAAGGGGGTGCCAAGCCTCGATTGCCATGTTGAGGGAGTGTCAAGCCTCAATCACCTTGTCGCGGGGGTGTCAAGCGTCGGGTGCCTTGTTGAGGGGGTACTAAGCCTCAATCATCTTGTCGGGGGATGGTACGCCCGTGCTACCAATTGTGGGGCATATACCTCAATCACCTTTCAAGGGGGTGGTATGCCTTTGTAACGACCCAAAAAAGTGTCCAAAAATGTGCCTCGGAAATACCCAAAATCTTAATTTTCATATATCTAAAAATTCGTTAATTATTTCAAAAATACGACTTCATATTCTTGTTCAGTGGGTCAAATTGAGTGGGCAATGGGACTAACCTGAATTTTAGAGCAACCGTATCAAAATTCAACGCAAAAAATGCAATTTATAAGGGTCAACTTTGAAGGGGCATAACTCTTAGCACAGAAAGAATTGGGTGGCCCACAATGTATCCAATTAAATCTCTTTGCATTATCTTTCCAATGCACTTGATTTCAACTCATTCAGAGTTCGGATAAAGAATTTATGCTCGTTTTTGTATAACTTATTTGTGCAGAAAATGCAGATTCCAGTGGGGTTTTCGCGCCCCTGTTGTTTTTTGGTGCCTGTTTTAATTTTATAGATCCAAGACATATAAGTCTTAGGCTTAAGGGTTCCCACACTTGAAAATACATATACTTAGTCTTATTTCACTCTCATATCATCCTTAACATTCCCCAATATCCTCTCAAACACTTAGACTCATATTTCACCCTAAATTCAAGTCCCAAA
>JAPFFP010094978.1:0-20417 GCA_026153255.1 Solanum medicagineum | reverse complement strand
AGCATGTTTTGAGCTCTAAATCTTGGATCTAATGTTAAATTTGATAAGGGGTTTTGATGTGAATGTCTTGGGGGTGTTTCAAGGTGTTGAGTGATGGTTTCAAAAAAAGATTTTCTTACATGTTTTCATCTCTAAATTGCATGGTCTTTTACACCCATTACACACCCCCAAGGTGTTCAATAAAATTTCCGCTTATGGTTTCTTAAGGAAATGAAGGTCCAAAGCATGAGATATGATATGAGTGATGTTATGAAGATGAAATGAGCTTATGTATATGATTATTCCTATATGAAGTGTTGCACTAGATCATATGATAAATCCTATATAAAGTGATGCATTAAACCATGCCTAATCCGGGGGGACAAGAGCTCGGGTAACCTATCGAGGGATTAGTACCTTGGTAACTGAGGTAGGTGTTAGTACTCACCAACCATATGAGGGGTTCATACTTCCACACGGATGATAGGTGTGAACTTCATTAACCATGTGAAGGGTACGTACTTCACCACCTAGGGTGATGGGGTGTGACCATCACCATCTTAGCCCAACACAAGGTTGGATAGCATGGTTGGTCTCATCTTCACATATTATATCCTATATGAGCATGAGTTACTTAAGAATGTTTTACTTATGCATTAATTATACATGTCATATTGCTATATTATACCTAGTGCCTATCGTTATGCATTTTGGATTATGATGTTTATCTCTTGTTGCATTGCATCCCACATACTTAGTACATTCAAATTACTAACACATACTCTTGCGTACATGATATAACCATGTAGGAACCAGTGCCCAAGTCGATCATCCTCCTCATCCACGTGGCTAGATCGGTGCTACTCAAAGCTAGTTGGTGAGTCCTCCATTTCGAGGACCTTAGTTTATGTTATTCCTATTATCTAATGAGACGTTCCTATTCATGGTTGTGAAGCGTGCCATGACTATGAATAGGAGGCTATGAGGCGTTTTAGGAAATGTTTTCCTTCTTCATGTACTAAGTCGTGTTATAGAGTTGTAGTGAGTATTTCTCCTAATGATTATTCTTTGCTATGCTAGATAATGCCTATGACGCGAGGAAGAAGGGCCTAAACTCCCGGGGAGCAACCTACCAATGGTGAACTCCGGGATGCTCTTACTATGCTTGCCCAAGTGGTAGCCAACCAAGTCAATCAAGGGGCCCAAGCCCCTCATGCTACTACCCCGGGAGCTAGGGTAAGAGACTTTATAAGGATGAATCCTCTGGTATTTCATGGGTCAAAGGTGGATGAAGATCCACAAGAGCTTATTTATGAAGTCTACAAAATATTGAATATTATGGGTGTTGGGCCAAATAAAAAGACAGAGTTGGCGGCCACCAACTCAAGCATGTGGCCTAAATATGGTATTATAAATGGAAGAGAGAGAAGGGGAATGGTCATGTGGTGCTTTGGGAGGAGTTCAAATTGGCTATCCTTAATCTGTTCTTCCCTCTTGAGCTTAGGCAAGCTAAGTTGGTTGAGTTTATGAATTTGAAGAAAGGTGCTATAAGTGTGAGGGAGTATGCCCTCAAGTTCAATCAACTTTCAAAGTGTGCTCCTCACTTGAAGGCCGATCCTAGATCTAGGATGAATAAGTTCGTTATGGGGTTATCCAATTTTGTAAGTGACTAGTATCGGTGCGCTTTGCTAATTAGTGACATGAACTTGTCTCGGTTGATGACCTATCCCGAGCAAAGTTAGGATGAAAAGTTGAGGAAGAAGAGAGTTCATGAGGCCAAGAGTCCCCTGTTTGAGAGTAGGTTCTAAAAGGGTGCTAGATTTCATCAAAGCCAAGGGCCTCCTCATGCTACTAATAGGAGAATTGGCAATGACTTCCCTAAACCTCAAAGTGTGGATGTAATGGCTCCTAATGATGTGTGTCCTAGATGTGGGAAGAAACATGGGGGGTCTGTTTTGAAGGGTTCTAATACATGCTTCGAATGTGGGGAGCTTGGTTACAAAGAGGTAGATTATCGAAGAATCTGTGGTAAGGGTCGGGGTGCAAATACGGTCCCTTTAGGTAGAGGTGGTCCTCAAGGTGATGCCTCAAGGCACAATCGGTTTTATGCTCTACATGGGAGGCAAGGGGTTGGTGAGGTCCCCAACGTTGTTACCAGTATGTTGAAAATTTTTGATCTTGATATATATGCTATGATTGATCCGGGTTCCACCCTTTCATTTGTGACCCCCATTGTTGCTAGAAAGTTCCAGGTTGAGTCGGAATTGTTTCATGAGTCATATGAGGTGTCTACTCCTATTGATGCATCTATTGTTGCTAGGAAAGTGTATAGAAATTTTCCTGTTTGCATCTTGCATAAAATATTGCCTTGTGATCTTGTTGAGTTATACATGGTTGATTTTAATGTGATTCTTGGGATGGATTGGTTGCACACCTACTATGCCTCTATTACTTGTAGAACCCGTAGGGTCAAGTTTCAATTTCCAAATGAAAACCCAACCTTGAGTGGGAGAGTCATGATGTGGTGGTGAAGGGAAAGTTCATTTCTTGCATTAAAGCCCATAAGATGATTTCTAAGGGGTGTTTGTACCATCTTGTGAGAGTCAAAGATGTGGAGACTATAGATTTTGGTAAAGACCTCCTCCTCGATACTCAACCCGTTTCTATTTCCCCATACCGTATGTCCCCCACGGAGTTAAAGGAGTTAAAACAACAATTGAGGGATTTGTTGGAGAATGGCTTTACTAGACCTAGTCAATCACCATGGGGTGCACCGGTCTTGTTTGTGAAAAAGAAGGATGGGTCCCTTAGGATGTGCATTGACTACTGGTAACTCAATAGGGTCACAGTCAAGAATAGGTATCCTCTTCCAAGAATTGATGACTTGTTTGACCAATTGCAAGGGGCTAGCCATTTCTCTAAGATTGATCTCCGGTCTGGGTATCATCAAGTGAAGGTGAGGGAGTGTGATATTCCCAAGACAGCCTTTCCGACTAGGTATGGGTATTACGAGTTTGTTGTGATGTCTTTTGGGTTGACCAATGCACCGGGCTTCTTTATGGATTTGATGAATAGGGTCTTTAAGCCCTACCTTGATTCTTTTGTTTTGGTATTCATTGATGATATTTTGATCTATTCCCAGGGTGAGGAAGAACATATGGGTCATTTGAGGGTTGTGCTTCAAAGGTTGAGAGAAGAGAAGTTATATGCCTAGTATGAGAAGTGTGAATTTTGGTTGAGGGAGGTTGCATTCTTATGGCATGTGGTGTCAGGGGATGGTGTAAAAGTGGATCCAAAGAAAACCGATGTGATTAGGAATTGGCCTAGACCATTGACCCCATCAGATATAAGGAGCTTCTTGGGCTTAGCGGGGTACTATAGGAGGTTTGTGGATGGGTTTTCCTCTATTTCTTCTCCCATGACTAAATTGACTCAAAAGAAGGTTAAGTTCATGTGGACGGATGATTGTGAGAGGATCTTCCAAACATTGAAGGATTGGCTTGTGTCCGCTCCAGATGGGCTAGAGGGTTTCATTATTTATTGTGATGCTTCCCGGGTTAGTTTGGGTTGTGTTTTGATGCAAAGTGGTAAGGTCATAGCCTATGCTTCTAGGCAACTCAAAGTGCATGATTAGGTGTCATTACTTGTATGGGGAGCATATGGATGTCTTTACCAATCATAAGAGCCTCCAATATGTGTTCACTCAAAATGATCTCAACTTGAGGCAAAGAAGGTGGTTAGAATTCCTTATGGACTATGATATGAGTGTGCATAAACATTCGGGTAAGGCAAATATATGGTGGATGCTTTGTTTAGGGTGTCCATGGGTAGCGTAGCTCATGTGGATGGTAGTGGTAAGGAGTTGGCTAGAGAGGTCTATGGTTGGCTAGGTTGGGGGTTAGATTGGAGGAGGTTGATAATGGTGGGGTTGTTGTTGTTGTTGATGGCTCAAAATCTTCTTTGCTTGATGAGGTGAAAGCAAAGCAAGACCTTGATCTTTCTTTGTTGGAGTTGAAAGCTTTGGTTAGTGGTGGTAAGGAGGAGGTTTTCTCCTAAGGGGGAGATGGTACCCTTAGTTACCAAGGTTTGCTACATGTTCCTTGTGTTGGTAGTTTGAGGGAAAGGATCCTTGTGAAGCCCATAACTCTTCTTATTCCATTCATCCCGGGTCAACAAAAATATATAGGGATCTAAGGGATGTGTTTTGGTGGGGTGGCATGAAGAGGGACATTGCAAAATTCGTTTCTGGTTGCCATAATTGCCAACAAGTAAAGGCCGAGCGTCGAAGGCTGGGTGGCCTTACTCAATACATTAAGGTGCAAACTTGGAAGTGGGAAGAGATTAATATGGACTTTGTAGTTAGGTTGCCCAAAACTAGGAGAGGTTTTGATTCTATATGGGAGGTGGTTGATCGGATGACAAAAGCGACTCACTTTCTACTATTTAAGACTACCTATGGGGATGAAGAGTATGCAAAATTGTACATCTATGAGATTGTAAGGTTGCATGGAGTTCCCTTGTCCATCATATCAGATCGTGGTGCCTAATATTCTTCTCATTTTCATAGGTCTTTTCAAAAGGTTCTTGGTACAAGTGTTAAACTTAGTACGGCCTTCCAACCTCAAACGGATGGCCAAGCCGAAAGAACAATTCAAACCCTTGAGGATATTCTTAGGGAATGTGTCTTGGAGTTTAGGGGTACTTGGGATGATCATCTTCCTTTGATTGAGTTTGCATATAGCAATAGCTATCATTCTAGCATTGGTATGGCTCCTTTTGAGGCACTCTATAGCAGGCAGTGTAGATCACCGGTTGGATGGTTTGAGGTTGGAGAGGTGTCTTTGTTGGAGCCAGAACTGGTCATGGAGGCTTTTGATAAGGTAAGGATGATTAGGGAAAGGTTGAAAACAACCCAAAGCCGCCAAAAATCCTATGCCAATGTGAGAAGATGGAACCTTGAATTCAAAGTGGGTGATTGGGTTTATTTGAAGGTTTTTCCAATGAAAGGTGTGGTTTATTTTGCTAAGAAGGGGAAATTGAGTCCTAGATATGTTGTCCCTTATAAGGTGATAAAGAGGATTACCAATGTAGCTTATAAGTTGAGGTTGCCTAGTGAAATAGACTTGGTCCATCTGGTGTTCCATGTCTCTATGTTGAGAAAATGTGTTGGTGATCCTAATGCTATCGTGCCTCTTGATGGTATGGGTGTTGTGGAGGATAACTTGACTTATGATGAGGTTCCAGTTCAGATTTTAGATAGACAAGTGAAGAGGTCGATGAACAAAGAGGTGGCATCCGTTAAGGTCCTTTGGAGGAACCAACAAATTGAAAGTGCTACTTGGGAAGCCGAAGCGGACATGCAAAAGCGGTATCCTTATCTTATCCACTTCACTCAAGTCTAAGGTACTAATTCTAACTCCCCTATGTGATATCAAGTCTTATATTTCAGCCCCTATGTCATTCATGTGCATCCATGTTTAAGTTGGCAAATTATGATGATTTTACACTTGAGATTTTGGAAAGTGATGTTTTAAATGTGATGTTGCATTCTTGTTGGGCCTAATTTTTTCATGATTAATCTTGTCTTGTACATCAATTTTACATTCGGGGACGAATGTTCCCAAGGGGAAGATATTGAAATGACCCCAAAAAGTGCCTAAAAACATGCCTCGGAAGTGCCCGGAATCTTATTTTCCATATATCTCAAAATCCATACGTTATTATGACACCCTGTAACTCTATGCTCTTATGTATCAATGTTTTAAGCCTTATTTGGTTAGGTTGGGGGTGTATTAGGTTCATGGTAGACACCTAGTACCTAGACGTATTCAAGACTTCCCTAAACGTTGAGTTTTGGGTGATGGTTCATACAAGGGTCAACTTCAAACAAGCATAACTTTTAGCTCATTTGGAATTTGATGTCCTAAAACATGTCAAACGAAATCCCTTTGAGTTAGCTTTCCAACGCACTTGGTTTCACCTCATTTAGAGTTCGGGGTCAAAAGCTATGGCCATTTTACTGAAGACTGCTAATGTAGAGTTGCACTACGAGCCCACTATTACGAGTCGTAGGTCGGGGTACGACTCGTAGGTCAGGCTCGTAGCAATTTCCATAGACCCAGAAATTGAGCCTAGGGATCATGTGAAGGATCCTACGAGTCGTAGTGCTACCTATGGGTCATAATAGGGCTCGTAACAACCTTAGACAGCTTTTTAGGAAGGGTTATTTTGGTCCTTTCCCACCCTTTCTAAGCTCTAGATTGATGTTTTCATGCTCATTCAAGGTCCCAAAACCCTTAAGTTCTTCATTGTATTGATAACATACTCTCTCAAACCCTTATACTAATATTTCACTCCAAAGTCAAGTGACCAAATCTCTTCCGGATCTTAAGGAATCCTTCCAAGCATCAAGTTCTCACCTCCATCTTCACCAAGAAATTCTCCAAAGCTAAGGTATATAGTGTTGAACCATTGGGTCCTTCCACCCATGGTTCTTAAACCTTATTTTTACTAATATTACATGATTTAAAGTAGATTTCACATGTGGGCCATGTATATTGAGAATTTACTGCACAGTGATTTATGTTCATGAAAGTGTGATTGTTTTAGCTTGTTTTTGAGCTCTAGATCTTGGATCTAATGTTGAATTTGATGAGGGGCTTTGATGTGAATGTCTTGGTGGTGTTTCAAAGTATTGACTGATGGTTTCACAACAAATTTTCTTGCATGATTTCATCTCTAAATTGCATGGTCTTTTACCCCCATTACACACCCCCAAGGTGTTCGATAAAATGTACGGTTATGGTTTCTTGCGGAAATGAAGGTCCTAAGCATGAGATATGATATGAATGATGTTATGATGATGAAACGAGCTTATGTATATGATTATTCCCATATGAAGTGTTGCACTAGATCATAAGATAAATCCTATATAAAGTGATACATTAGACCATGCCTAATCCGTGGGACAAGAGCCCGGGTAACCTATCGAGGGATTAGTACCTTGGTAACTGAGGTGGGGGTCAGTACTCACAAACCATGTGAGGGGATCGTACTTGTCCACCCGGATGATAGGTGTGAATGTCATTAACCATGTGAAGGGTGTGTACCTCACCACCTAAGGTGATGGGGTGTGGTCATCACCATCTTAGCCCAACACAAGGTTGGATAGCATGCTTGGTCTCATCTTCACATATGATATCCTATATGAGCATGAGTTACTTAATCATGTTTTACGTATGCATTGATCATACATGTCATATTGCTATATTATGCCTATTGCCTATCGTTATGCATTTTGGATTATGATGTTTATCTCTTGTTGCATTGCATTCCACATACTTAGTACATTCAGACATACTAGCGCCTACTCTTGCCTACATGATATCACCATGTAGGAACCGGTTCCCAAGTTGATCATCCTCCTCATCCACGTGGCTAGATCGGTGCTACTCAAAGCTAGTTTGTGAGTCCTCCATTTCGGGGACCTTAGTCTATGTTATTCCAATTATATATTGAATCATTCGTTCTTATGTTTTAATTTGACTATGAGGGTGAGCCCGGTAGCTTTGTCTTGGCCCCCGCTCTATCTATGTATTAGAGATGTTTGTTCGACACATTATATATCTATATTTTCAGCTTGACTTTGACTCTTGATTATGATGCTTATGCAATCTACCCTTAGTCCCATTGCCCTTATTCTTACTCTTTATGTTTTTATATGCTTCGGCATCTAATTATGTTTAATGACAGGTTAAGAGGCTTGTTTGGGGTTCCTCCGGGTTCCCTATTTGCAATTTGGAACTGTTAAGGAAGGGGGGTCGGATCGTGTCACGTCTGGGCCCTAGGCTCGAGTCGTGACAGTTTTTACTTTGCCACCAGGGTGATAATGTGAGATTATCATCAAGCATGTGAAGGGTTTGTACCACACCACCAGGGTGATAGGGCGAGATCATCATCAACCAACCAAGGGTTTGTAATTGGGAAATCTAGCTTGGTCTATGCTACACATATGATATCCTATATTAACATGAGTTGTTTAAGCATGTTTTACTTGAGTATAGAGCATATATGTTATATTGTTATTTGATGTCTTTTGCCTATTGTTATGCATTTTGATCATGATGTCTATCTCTTGTTGCATTGTATCCTACATACATAGTACATTCAAATATACTAATGCATACTCTATGCCTACATGATATCACCATGTAGGAATCGGTGCCCAAGTTGATCATCCTCCTCCTTCACGTGGCTAGTCTGACACTACTCGAGCTAGTTAGTGAGTCCTCCACTTCGGGGACCTTAGTATACGTGGGTCTTATTATGTATTAAGATATTCTACTTTATTATCTATTTTGACTATGAAGGTGAGCCCGGTTACTATGTCTTAGCCCCGCTCTTATATATGTATTAGAGGTGTTTGTTGGATATGTTATGTACCTATGCTAAGAACCTTGACTCTATTATTCTTGATGTCTATGATATGGGAGTGCTTTCCCTTAGCCCCGATATCCCCACTTTTATCTCTTGATGCTTTCTTTATTGCTTCTGCCACCAAGGCTATGTAATGATGTTCTAAGAGGCTTGTTTGGGGTCCCTTCGTGTTCCCCTTGTGCCGTATCACATCTAGGCCCTATGCTTGGGTCATGACAAACTTGCTATCAGAGCACTACGTTGATAGATCCTCGAAGTCCAACACACCGCTTCGATTAGATTCCTCTTCATGGTTGTGAAGTGCGCCATGACTATGAATAGGAGGCTATGAGATGTTTTAGGAAATGTTTCCCTTCTTCATGATTCTAAGTCATGCTATAGAGTTGTTGTAAGTTTTTC
This sequence comes from Solanum medicagineum, assembly GCA_026153255.1. Classification (NCBI taxonomy): domain Eukaryota; kingdom Viridiplantae; phylum Streptophyta; class Magnoliopsida; order Solanales; family Solanaceae; genus Solanum; species Solanum medicagineum. The sequence continues at coordinate 11,603 of JAPFFP010094978.1, read as the reverse complement.
CCCTAATGACTGTTCTTTTCTATACTAGATCATGCCAAACATTTGAGGAAGAAGGGACCGAACTCCCAAGGAGCAACTTACCAATGGTGAGCTCTAGGATGCTCTCACCATATTTTCCCAAGTGGTGTACACCCATGTCAATCAAGGGGCCCAAGCCCCTCATGCTACTACCACGGGGCTAGGGTAAGAGACTTCATGAGGATGAATCTTTCGATTTTCTATGGGTCAAAGATGGATAAAGATCTACAAGAGTTCATTGATGAGGTCTACAAATCTTGAATATCATGGGTGTTGGGTCAAATGAAAAGGCAGAGTTGGCAGAGTTGGAGGTGTACCAACTCAAAGGGGTAGCTCAAATATGGTATGACCGATGGAAGGGTGAGAAGTAGATTGGTAATGTGGTACTTTGGGAGGAGTTCAAATTGGCTTTCATTAGTCAATTTTTCCCTATTAAGCTTAGGAAAGCTAAGTTGATAGAGTTTATGAACTTGAAACAATATGCTATGAGTGTGATGGAGTATGCTCTCAAGTTTAATCAACTTTCAAAGTAAGCTCCTCATTTGGTGGTTGATCCTAGATCTAGGATGAATATATTTGTGATGGGGGCCTCCGAATTGGAGAGTGAAGAATGATGGTCCACCTTATTAATTAGTAACATGGACTTGTCTCGGTTGATGACTTATGTCGAGCAAATAGAGGAGGAAAAGTTGAGGAACAGAAGGGGGCATGAGGCTAAGAGGGGCCGATTTGAGGGTAAATTCCAAAAGGCTACTAGATTTCTTCAAGGCAAAGGGCCTACTCATGCTACTAATAGGGGGTTTGCCAATAACTTCCCTAGGCCTGAAGGTGCTACTGGTATGGCTCCTATTGATGGGTGTCATAGATGTGGAAGGAATCATAGAGGCCCATGTTTAAAAGTTTCTAATGCATGTTTTGGTTTGTGGGGAGCTTTGGCACAAGAAGGTAGATTGTACAAGATACAATGGCAAAGTCCGGGGTGCTAATGCGGTCCCATTGGGTAGATGTGGTCCTCAAGGTAGTGCCCCAAGGCACAATCGGTTTTATGCTCTACACGTAAAACAAGAGGTTGGTGAGGTCCCCAATGTTGTTACCGGTATGTTGAAAATCTTTGACTTTGGTGTATATGCTTTGATTGATCCGGGTGTCACTCTTTTCTTTGTTACCCCTTTTGTTACTAAGAAGTTCCATGTTGTTCCCGAGTTGTTGCAAGAGTCATATGAAGTGTCTACTCTTATTGGTGTCTCTATTGTTGCTAGGAAAGCTTATAGGAATTGTCCTATTTGTATTTTGCATAAGTTGTTGCCTTGTGATCTTGTTGAATTAGACATGGTTGATTTTGATGTCATTCTTGGGATGGATTGGTTGCAGGCCTACTATGCTTCCATTAATTATAGAACCCGTAAGGTCAAGTTTCAATTTCCAAATGAACTCATCCTTGAGTGGGAGACTCAAGATATTGTGGTCAAGGGTAGACTCATTTAATGCATTAAAGCCTGTAAGTTGATCTCTAAGGGGTGTCTTTACCATCTTGTGAGGGTTAAAGATATGTAGTCCAAAGTCCCTTCCATAGAGTCGGTTCTAGTTGTAAATGAGTTTCTTGATGTGTTCCCAAATGACCTTCCCGGTGTTCCTCCCAAAAGGGAAATAGATTTTGGCATAGACTCCTTCCCGATACTCAACCTATCTTCATTCCCCCTTATTATATGGCCCCGGCGGAGTTGAAGAAGTTAAAGGAACAATTGAAAGATTTGTTGGAAAAGGTTTTGTTAGACCTAGTCAATCCCTTTGGGGTGCTCCGGTGTTATTTGTGAAAAAGAAGGATGGGTCACTTCGAATGTGCATTGATTATCGGCAACTCAATAGGGTCACTATAAAGAATAGATATCCTCTTCCAAGTATTAATGACTTGTTTGACCAATTGTAAGGTTCTAGCTTTTTATCTAAGATTGATCTTCGGTCCGGCTATCATCAAGTGAGGGTGAGGGAGTGTGACATTCCTAAGACGGCCTTCCGGACTAGGTATGGGCATTATGAGTTTGTCGTGATGTCATTTGGGTTAACCAATGCACCGGCCATCTTTATGGACCTAATGAATAGGGTCTTAACCCTACCTTGATTTCTTTGTTGTGGTCTTCATTGATGATATTTTAATCTACTCACATAGTAGGGAGGAGCATATGGGTCATTTGAGGGTTGTGTTGCAACGGTTGAGGGAGGAGAGATTGTATGCTAAATATGAAAAGTGTGAGTTTTGGTTGAAGGAGGTTGCATTCTTGGGTCATGTGGTGTCAGGGAATGGTATTAAAGTAGATCCTAAGAAGACCGATGTGATTAGAAATTGGCCTAGACCCTTGACCCCATCAGATACTAGGAGCTTCTTGGGCCTTGCGGGTTACTTTAGAAGATTTGTGAATGGGTTCTCCTCCATTGCTTCCCCTATAAGAAAATTGACTCAAAGAAGGTTAAGTTTCTGTGGACCGATGATTGTGAGAGAAGCTTCCAGACATTGAAGAATAGGCTTGTGTTCACTCCTATATTGTCACTAGCTGATGAGCTTGAGGGTTTTATTGTGTATTGTGATGCATCTAGAGTTGGTTTGGGTTTTGTGCTAATGCAAAATGGTAAGGTTATAGCCTATGCTTTAGGCAACTCAAAGTGCACGAAAGGAACTACCCTACCTATGATCTTGAATTGGCCATCGTGGTGTTTGCATTAAAGATTTGGCGTCATTATTTGTATGGGGTGCATATTGATGTCTTCACCGATCATAAGAGCCTCCAATATGTCTTCACACAAAAAGATTTCAATTTGAGACAAATAAGGTGGCTCGAACTTCTTAAAGACTATGACATGAGTGTGCATTATCATCCAGGTATGGCAAACATGGTGGCGGATGCATTGAGTAGGGTGTCTATGGGTAGCCTAGCCCATGTCGATGTTGGTGATAGGGAAATGGCTAGAGAGGTGCATTGATTGGCTAGATTGGAAGTTAGGTTGGAAGAAGTGGATAATGGTGTGGTTGTTGTTGATGGTTCCAAATATTCCTTGGTTGATGAGGTGACATCAAAACAAGATCTTGTCTCCTCCTTGCTTGAATTGAAGGCCTTGATAAAAGAGGGAAAAGTAGAGGTTTTCTCCCAAGGGGGAGATGAGGCCCTTAGGTATCAAGGTAGGTTATGTGTGCCTTGTGTTGATGGATTGAGGGAGAAAATTCTTCTTACCCTATCCACCCTGGCTCAACCAAAATGTATAGAGACTTAAGGGATGTGTATTGGTGGGGAGGCATGAAGAGGGACATTGCCAAATTCGTTTCCGGTTGCCATAGTTGTCAACAAGTCAAAGACGAACATCAAAGACCAGGTGGCCTAACCCAAGACATAGAGATTCCTACTTGGAAGTGGGAGGTGATTAACATGGATTTTGTGGTTGGGTTGCCCAAGACTAGAAAAGGTTTTGATTCAATTTGGGTGGTGGTTAATAGGATGACAAAATCGGCTCACTTTCTACCGGTTAAGACCACCTATGGGGCTGAAGAGTATGAAAGGTTGTACATCCATGATATAGTGAGGTTGCATGGGGTTCCTTTGTCCATCATATTGTATCGTGGTTCACAATTCACTTCACACTTTTGGAGGTCTTTTCAAAGGGGTCTTGGTACAAAAGTTCACCTTAATACGGCCTTCCATCCTCAAATGGATGGCCAAGCCAAAAGAACCATTCAAACCATTGAAGGTATGCTTAGGGCATGTGTATTGGAGTTGAGAAGTAATTAGGATGACCATCTTCCCTTGGCTGAATTTGCATATAACAATAACTATCACTCTAGTATCTGTATGGCTCCTTTTGAGGCTCTTTATGGGAAACGTGGTAGATCATTGGTCGATTGGTTTGAGGTTGGAGAGGTGGCTTTATTGGGACCGGATCTGGTTATAGAGGCTCTTGAGAAGGTTAGGATGATTAGGGAAAGGTTAAGAACAGTCCAAAGTCGTCAAAAATCTTATGCCTATGTGAGAAGAAGAGATCTTGAATTCAAAGTGGGTGATTGGGTCTATTTGAAGGTTTCTCCAATGAAAGGTGTGGTCTATTTTGGTGAAAAAGGGAAGTTGAGTCCAAGGTACGTTGGTCCTTATGAGGTGATAAAGAGGGATGGCAAGGTAGCTTACGAGTTGAAGTTGCATAGCGAAATGAATTTGATTAACTGGGTGTTCCATGTCTCTATGTTGAGGAAATGTATTGGTTATCCTAATGCTATTATGCCTCTTGGTGTTGTTGGTGTTGTTGAAGATAACTTGACTTATGAGGAGGTTCCGGTTCAGATCTTACATAGGCAAGTGAAGAGATTGAGGGAAAAGGAGGTAGCATCTGTTAAGGTCCTTCGGAGGAGCTAACAAATCGAAACTGCTAATTGGGAGGCCGAAGCGGACATGCAAAAGCGTTATCCTTATCTTTTCCACTCCACTCAAGCCTAAGGTACTATTCTAAGTCCCCTATATGATTTCAAGTTGGCAAGTTATGATGATTTTATGCATTTATGTTTAAGTTGGCAAGTTATGATGATTTTACATATATGCTGAGATTTTGAAAATGGTGTTTTAAATGTGATGCTACATTCTTGTTGGGCTGATTTGTTTATGGTCACTCTTGTCTTGTATGTCTCTTTCACATTCGAGGACGAATGTTCCCAAGGGGGAGATATTGAAACGACCCTGAAAAGTGCCTGAAAATGTGCCTCGGAATGCCTGGAATTTTAAAATCCATATATCTCAAAATCAGTTTGCTATTTCGAAAATCCAACTTCATATTCTTATTCAGGGGGTCAAAATTAGGTGAAAAAGGGTGTAACCCAATTTAAGAGCGAAAGATTAGCAATTATGAAATTCCAAAAGTGCAATTTCCAGAGGGATTTTTGCGTCGCAGCTCTGTTCATTTTGGGAACTATTTTTTTAGTTCAGTCTAAGACTTCTAATTCTTGGGCCTAAGTGTTACCAAACATTTTTTCACCTATACTTCGCCAAATTTCACCCTCATATTACCCAAAACATTCCCCAATACTCACTCAAACACTTAGTCATATTTTCACTCCCCAAACTCAAGTCCCAACCCTCATCCTAAGCTAAGGTTCTCCTTCAAGGTTCTTCTTCAAGGTTCAAGTCTCCATCTCCAATCTTCACCAAGTTCATCTCCAAGCTAAGGTATGTGGTTTTCTTTCATGGGTTCCTTTCACCCATGATACTCAAGCCTCCTTTTACTCAAATTAAACGATTCAAAGTTGATATATAAATGGGTCTTGCATAATATAAAATTTCCTGCACACTATGTTAAAGTTATGTAAAGTTGTGACTGTTTTGCTATGTTTTGACCTATAAATATTGGATCTATTGTAGGATTTGATCACGGTGTTGATATATATTGCTTGAGGGTGTTGCAAGGTGTTGATTGATGGCTTTACAATGGATTTTCTTGCATGATTTCATCTCTATATTTCATGGTTTTATACTAGCATTACACACCCTCTAAGTGTTTGATGAAATGTCCGGATGTGGTTTATTGAGGAGTTGAAGGCCCAAAACATGAGATATGATATAATTGACTATATGATGATGAAATGAAGGATATGATATATATTCTATATGAAGTGTACATTACTATGCCCGATCCAAGAGGGAAGAATTAAGAGCCCAGATAACCTTGTCGGGGGTTAGTACATTGATAGCCAATCAAGGGGCTAGTGCCTCAGGTGGGGGTTTGTACTCATCAACCGAGGTCGGGGTTTGTACTCACCAATCGAGGTAGGGTTTTGTACTCATCAACTATGTGAGGGGTTTGTACTTCGCCACTAGGGTGATAAGGTGAGATTATCATCAACCATGTGAGGGGTTTGTACCACACAACTAGGGTGATGGGGTGAGATCATCATCAACCAACCAAGGGTTTGTACTTGGGAAATCTAGTTTGGTCTATGGTACACATATGATATCCTATATGAACATGAGTTGTTTAAGCATGTTTTACTTGAGTAGTGAGCATACATGTCATATTGTTATATGATGTCTTTTGCCTATTTTTATGCATTTTGAACATGATGTCAATCTCTTGTTGTATTGCATCCTACATACTTAGTACATTCAAACGTACTAACGCATATTCTATGCCTACATTATATCACCATGTAGGAACCAGTGTCCAAGTTGATCATCCTCATCCTTCACGTGGCTAGTCCGACACTGCTCAAGCTAGTTGGTGAGTCCTCCACTTCGGGGACCTTAGTCTATGTTGCTCTTATTATGTATTGAGATATTCTACTTTATTGTCTATTTTGACTATGAAGGAGAGCCCGGTTACTTTGTCTTGGCCCCCGCTCTTATCTATGTATTAGATGTGTTTGTTGGATATGTTACGTATCTATGCTACCAGCCTTGACTCTATTTTTCTTGATGTCTATGATATAGGAGTGCTTTCCCTTAACCCCAATTTCCCCACTTTTATCTCTTGATGTTTGTTTTATTGCTTCCGCACCAAGGATGTGTGATGATGTTCTAAGACGTTTACTTGGTGTCCCTTTGGATTCCCCTTGCGTAGTGTCACGTCTAGGCCGTAGGCATGGGTCATGACAATACTAGTAGTAACATTGGGCGCCTTATCCCCTCCTTGAGTCTCTTGATCAACATCACCACCTTTACCCTTATCTAGAGCATAAGGGCAAACCGAAATTTTGTGGCCCATCTCACCACACCCAAAGCATGCACCAGTATTCGTCCAGCATACACCGGTGTTCCTCGAACATGTACCACCATATTTCCTCCCATATTTTGGGCATCTAGGATGAATCACCCCCATCATCACCTCCTTTACTATTGTTGTGTTTATGAGGAAATTGCTTTACCTTATGACCCAACTCTCCACAACCATAACAAGCGTTCGTACCTCTCAAGCATGGGACATCATGTCACCAACCACATTTTGGGAACCTAGCACAAGGCACCACACCACCTCTACCTTTGGGACTTTGGAACTTTCCTTCAATACAGGTCCCCTTGGCCTCACTACCTCTCCTCTTACCATTTGAAGTTTCAGGAGCATTCACTTGTTGATCGAGGTGAGTTGCCCATTTTGCCGATGTCGCGCCCCATTTTCGAACCAGTCGAAATCGCTCGCAACATCATGTAGTTGCACTCTCTGATTTTTGAAAAAAAATGTTTCTAGAGTCGCCACCTAATTTTAAGGAAAATATTAGGAAACTAATATAAGAAAATGTAAATGCAGACTTTGTTTTGATTTACGAAACCAGTAAAATTCAAGGTAAGGATTTTGGTTACTCGAGGGGAAGGTGTTAGGCATCCTTAGAGCCTATCTGAAGATAGTTCTCAAACTTAGCTTAGGAAAATAAATTGTGATAAATTATTCAATTATCTTTCTTAAAATTAGTGACTAAAAAATCATTAATTATAAAAGGAACAAAATACAAGGTATGTCATATGTATTGTCTATAATATTTGTGGAATAACAATAATAATGATATATTTACTATTGACAACTAAGTAAGTAAGTAATAAATAAATAAACTGTAGATATTAAAAAGTTTAGAAAACATAGACGTACGTTTGAAATCAAATAGAATAAATGAGCGTATGAAGACTTATTATGATCAATATGTTGAAATGTTTGGGTATGAGAACTTATTACTTTATTTACAAAGTAAATAAATAAATGAATAAGATAATAGATAAGGTGCAAAATATAACAATATATGAAAATTTGTAAAATTAAGTAAGAGAGATATTTTTATAGATAAATGGATGATAGCATAACATAAAGTGAGGCAATGTAAAAAAAATGTTAAAATTTATACAAAGCTTATTGTCTTATATATATTTATTATGAAATAAAATACGATTATGAATGTTGTTAAAAATATACGCGGGTTCAGTATTTTATTTACGTATAGTGATAAAATGACAATAACTAGATGTTGTAAAAATGATAAGATATAAAATTTTATGTTTGATATATAAGTAACTAACATTCGTAAAAGGATAATAATATGACTGGCGTAAAATAGTATACCAAGTGTAGAAAAAAATAAAAATATACCTTACATATGGCGTACATCTTGTATATTTTGAACTTGTTGAGAAAAATCTAGGATTTTGAAACAAAATACCTAAGTCGTATTTAGTTTAGAATGGTATAACAGTGTCATTATAAAGAAAGTATCCAAACAAAATATGATAGACCAAAATATATTATTGTTTTAGGAGATCAACTAAACGAATTTAAATTGACCCAAATGGTAACATTACGTTGTTTTTCCAAAAAATCATATTTAAAACCTAAAGCGGCCTAATTATTTAGATTTATTATACAGTTTTGTTAGTTTTACAAAATATAGGGTCGATGTTCATTACAATAAATAACTCATTCCTAAAAGTGATTATTTAGGCCTTTGATTAGTTTGAAATACTAAAATTTAAGATGAATTTTATAAAAACACTTTGGCCTATTTCAACACTTTTAAACAATGATTAGAAAATATTTGTCAAGACTATGTCTCGTCAACACTAGACTCGTTAGAGAAAGTAACACTAATTCACAACATAATCTTCAACAACAAAAGAAAGTTAGTCAGTGTATCAACATTCACATAAAAAAAATATTAATCGACTGGTATGAGAAGAAACCTTATCAAACGACAAAGGTGAAGACCAAGAAACATTGACTCCTATTTTACGAGACTCCGAGTGGTGATCCTAGTAGCTGCTAGCTCATATATTGAGTCAAAACGAGTTCCAAAATAGAACTCTATCTCCCGAGGTGTACGTGAAAAAATAAAGGAAGAGAATTAGAAGATAATGTACATTAAAATATTGAATTTCTACTAATAGCATGTTAAAATATTATTTACTTGTCTATTTTAAATTATCATCAGCTGCCTACACAGAAAGGTTTTTTGGCCAAAATTTGTCATACGTAGCAACATGAACAAACCCAAAACTAATCACTTTTATTATTAATATAGTAGAAAATTACATACAAAGTCACTTTAGTACACTAAATGCAGCGGTTAAGAATCTTTATAGTTAAGTCATATTTTGAAAGATTAAGTCAAAGATCTTTTTTACGATTAATGAGTCTACAATATGCTAGTTTCAATATGGTGAAGAAGATGTTCAAATGGCATTTACAGCACAAATCCCAAGAGAATTTGTCTTTTTAAGATACAAGCGATTTTTTCCTCATCCATTTATGCTCATACATTGAAATAAGAAATACTACACTATATAAGATACCATCAATTAAATTGTTTCCCTTAAGCAAATGATGAGAATACAACATTCAGTACATAAATGGAAAGCAAAGTAGACATGTCAAATCAAACTTTAGTTTTTTCTCCTTTTTCTCAATTTATTGCCACGATAATATGGAAGTTGCACTTTCATAATCTTAATATGCCTTCAACTATGATAATGCATTCCCAGGAGAATAATATTTATACTTATTTGAAATATAGAACATAAAAGGGGATGGATAGTGACCTTATATAGAGCAGCAAACAATGGCTTCAATGTCAAGGATTCTGGTCACCACTTTCTCCAAATTCAAAATTGAAGCCGAGAAAGAAAGAAGGACAAAATAACTTGGGATTGTATTGCTAGAAGTATGTTTCGGTTATTTTATTTTTTTATGAAGTCACTCTGGTCTTTCGATCTGTGCTTGGTGTTTCTCCGTTCTATTTTCGATCTGTATGGAGTGAAAAATCACTCGTACTTATAGCAAGATTGGAATTCATTTTGGGAAAAAATTCGTTAAGAGATCTTTTCAGATCGATTTTATGAAGACGTTTTGGAGGTTATTTATGATGGAATACATGAGTAGATATTGAAGATCCTTCCTTCTTCCATGATTTTGACCGATTTCTGAACGGGAATTACACCGGTGATGGTGTCAAGCGGCACTTGAAAATAGCGGCGGGTGTCAGGAGACTATGGTGATGTGTGTCAGTAGAGTAGAAAAAAATATGATATGGCAAATCTGACGAAATTTGGGCAAAGAAGAAAGAAAATAACAATAAGCCTATGAACTTCTTTGGAGAAAAATGGAAAAGAGGCATAGGGTGTAGAAGAAAAGAGAAGATAGTCTAGATTAATTAGGATCATCCGATCGTTTTGATCGGACGGTTACAAATAAATCAGGGAATTAACAATAGAATATATCCAAATTAATAAGGTCCGTTGGATCAAAGTTTAAGGGCTAAATTAAAAGAAAAAACACAATCCTTGTGTTGCCTACATGGCGCACGTGGACTGATTGATTTAAGGGAACTTGGATTGTCAAGTTTTGCTCAAATTTGCCTAATTAAATTGTGATCAATTTATTTATTAAATAGTCATGTTCCAATTAAAAAAAAATATTTTGCAAGATTAATTATTTAGACAAAATTTGGTCATTCTTAAAATAAAGCTGGTAGGGTTAGTAAAAAAGTCAATTAATTAAGCTCTCTTTTTGAATACTTATTTTCAAATGATAAAACTTATTCAATAAAAAAAATGAATTGACAGTTTAAAACAATATTTATTTACCATAATATTCTCAAAAATGATGAAAGAAAATAGTTAAACATTTATATATACATGTGAATATATTTTTAAATAGTTAGTTTTTATCAAAAATAATTTTCGTAAAATGGTTGATCAAACATAATGATAATAATAATAATAATAATAATAATAATTAAAAAATATTAATCTTAAAGAAACGTTGGTCAGAAAGGAAAAATAAAAGTGGGGGACATAATGATACTACTTTGAACAAAACAATTATTACTATTATTTCTTCTATTGTTCATGCAAGATTTGATTTTGATAAATTAAATAATCGAATCAAATCTTGTAAATGATAAAACATTATTTTTATTAAATAATAATATGACAAGAAGAAGAAGAAAAAAATTGGTTCAAAAACTTTAAAATGGTATTCATTTTCTGTAAATATCTAAAAGAATGATAAAAACATATAATAAATACTTACATTCTATATATATTTGATTTTTTAAAGAAATAACATAATAATATCTGTAAAAAAAAATCGCCATTTTAAAATGATATTCACAAAAATGATAAAATAGAATAATTTTCACAAAATAATATATCAAACAACAAGAAAAGTTCTTCAATAATAATAATAATAATAATAATAATAATAATAATAATAATAATAATAATAGTAGTAGTAGTGATATAATAATAATAATAATAATAATAATAATAATAATAATAATAATAATAATAATAAATAGTAAAGAAAACGTGTGGTGGGTTAGTCAAAAGAAAAAGAGGGGACAAAATGATCCTACTTTTGACTTTAAAAAAATAAAATAAATAAAATATTAAAATACATAGATTAATTAATCTAATGGTATTGAAATATTTTTTTTTTAAATCACTATTATCTTCTAATTATATATACACACGTATGAAAACTTAATTAATTTAATATGGAGAGCGAAAAATTAAAAATTTTAAAATATCTCGTATGACAATGTCTTCTAGAGACAATGGTAATAATAGTAATAATTTGTATGGATT